>VDFB02296827.1:0-64320 GCA_007258455.2 Sequoia sempervirens | reverse complement strand
CATGGAGAGAATTTTTAAGTTTAAAAGCACCTTCTCCATATTTATAAACATGAAAGATGCAAGGAATCAAACTTGAACTAGGTATTGACACCTAAGAACATACAAGACTAAAGGACATGCTTACCTTGTTTAAGCAAAGAAAGATCCAATCCTAATTTTATCAAGAGGAGTTGTATTCATAACCAAATAATTATGCCCTTTATTTCTTAAGCATCAAACATATATCCTAATCCTCAACACTTGGAATTGCATCTTTCTTCAAGTACACTATCCTTTTATTAGTTTTTTGCAACAACCTCTTTCAAAAACAAGTCCTATTTTGCACTATGTACAACATGACAGTTTCTTGGATAATATTTCATTTGAGAACAAAATAAGATCATCTAGAATTATGTATGCATGTTATATATTTCAACCTAACTTCATATATTTTTTATTTCAATTGAAGGTTGTGAAATCCATGCTTAATCGAGTCATAATCGTTCTTAAATTATACGAATACTAAGAGTATTACTTGATCTTCACTTACTTCCTCATCTACCCCCTTTAAAAATTGCATGGTACTAAATCAAATTTTCTTTCGATGGTCTTGATTATACCACAGCCATGTCATTTGCAATACTACATTAATATTTATTAATTGAGTAATTAGTATTATTATTCTCTCAATCCAATCTATGGTTGAATTATTCCTTTGAAAAATTTCATCCATGATCTGATTTGATTTTAAAAGCTAGGAAACAACTCAATTAACTATTTTAACTCATACAAATTTCTCTTTAGATCTAGGTGTAAACATAAATAAACATAGAGATGCAAGCCACTTCCTTTCATCATTTTTCCCAAATATGGACATGTATTCTAAGAGCACAAGATTCAAACACATCACCAACCTCATTGCCCTTAGAACTTTATAAAACTCCAACCAAAGACCTATGGACTAGATACAAAAATTGATGAAATTAGCGGCTCATGTTCACACCAATGGAGAAATGACTAGTTCCTCGAGAAATAATTCAAGTAATCACAACTATAGGGACTATAGTTTATCACTTAAATTCATTGTGTTGAAAATTTTCAATGGTTTAAATCTCCTCCAAGAAAATTACAAATATACCTACTTGATAAGTTCCTCATGGTCCACATGAGTTGCTTGATTATTCATGGTTTATGCGATCTACCTCTTCTTAGCCTATGGTTCAAATTCATTATTTGTTGATATTAACAATCAAGAGAGATCTTCTTTATATCTTATAATTTCTTTTAAACCTTTAAAGATATGATTTTTTCCCTTAGAAAAAATTGTAAAATTTAAATTTATTTAAACCATTGATGCCTAACTATAATCTTCGTGATTCATCATGTTCTTGTCAAGTTCAATGATCCAAGTTGTGTGTATCTAAAATTAATGATATTTGGATATTGATGGGACGGGAGAATTTGGAAACATCATATGGTAGGGACACATGACATCATTTGAGAGACTTTGAATAATTCATATAGAAACACCTAACAAGCTTTAGGAGAATTATTAGTCAAATTAATTTAAAATAAAAACAAATCCATAACCAAAATTTAAATAAAAACTAACACATAACCTTCTTAATTCCTCGAGATATTTTTCTAAAAAGTTTACAAATTCTATAAATACAAAAACTTAAATTAAGTCCCACTTTATAAACATTTAAGGTCTACCATAAAGCATGAGCCTCCACAATCTATAAAAACCATTGTGCACACTCCAAGTTCAACACATAATAGAGTAGGAGAAAGTATAGAGAAATATAGAGCAAGTTTTATTGGATATAAGGAGAAAATGAGAGAAGACCTAGAACCACAAGAGAAACATATGTTGATGAAGAAATTTCTTATCATGAAGAAGTAAGTATGCCAAGGAAAGGCGAATCAATGTTGTTGAAATAAGTTTATTGATTCTAAAATATTTGAGTGAACCAATACAAAGAAAGAATTTGTTTAGAAATGTATATAAATTTGGAGGTAATTGTTACAATATGATTATTTTATTTTATTTTCGATTGGTGAATGATTTTGATTGGAGCTATGAACCAATGAGGCCACATTCAGGGGACCTCATCCTTGACATTCTCTCCATGTCTCCTTCTACCTCCTCCTTTCTTCCTGCCTCCTACTTCCATCCTGCCTCCTTATCTCCTTCTTTCCTCCTGTCTCCTCCTTCTCTCCATGTCTCCTTATGTCTCCTCTCCTTCGTTCATCCTACCTCCCTCTCAACTTCATGGGATTTGAACATGTGGTAGTGTTTCCACTGCCTTGTAACTTGTCGCTGCACTGCAGGGTCATCCTCATTGCAATATGATTATTAATAGTGATCATATTGATAATTTTTTTGTAATTGAAATGATGGAGAAATTGGTTTTAAAAAGGTCAAGGCATCCTAATCCTTATAGAGTATGCTGGTTGTAAAAATATCATAAAACTTTGGTTAGTGAACAATGTCTTGTGAAATTTAAGATTGGAGTATACGAAGATCAAGTTTTATGTGATCTTATGTCGATGGATGTTTTTCATATTTATGAGAGTTGGTATAAATGTTTTTGATATCATGTAAGATTTGACCATGGAGATAACCACCCAACAATAAAGAGATTTAATGAAAGCATGAGAGAAACCCAAAATGAGAGAATTTTTTATTCTATTAAAGAATATAAATATATAATATGTGTGGGATTACAATGAGAAACACTTGAATTTATAGGAAAGGGTGAGACAATAGACAACATAATCTTATAACATGTGTCTTAATCTTATGACTTAGGTCAAAAAAGTAGATTCCCTAAGTAAACTTAAGTAACAAGGTGTGAAAAGTGCCAAAGACAAAATTTTGTTAGGAAATATAACTCGTTCACATCAACACCCCCTTAAGTGCAACACATGGAGAGAATATTGCAAAATGGGTCCCAATAACAAGACTCGATAAAGTACCTATGTAAAAATTAATCTCTTACAAATGGAGAAAAGGAAAAAAAAGTTGTAGAAAAAAACTTCTTTCCAAAAAAGAGAAAACATAATATGCTCTTTGAAGTATGAGAAGGATAAAACCCCATGCGAGGAAAAAATCTCCCCATAAGAGAGAAGAATAGGAGAGACCATGCAACCATCCTCAATGTGTAACTTATTATATTAATGGTATATGATCAATAACGAATAATGAAGATGATCAAAAACTATTGAGCAACATTTATCCCCATAGAAAGAAACAATGATAAAGAGTTATGCAGGGCATCTTCCCATTCCTAAAAGGAATACAATGGAAGAAAGATAATAATGTATGATATATCTATAAATTTCTTAAGAGTCACCTTTTTTATGCTAAAAGGTACCACAATCAAATCAAAATTCCCAAGCCTAACTAAATAAACTAACAATATAGAACCAGGTGGAAACATATGTAGAACAAGGTCCAAATATGAAGATTAATCCTTAAAATGTTGCTCAAGGATCTCCAAGCCAATTACAAACAATAGAAAATGAGTAAGTGGGGAAAGAAAAAGAGATTATAAATTTTCCTCATGCAATTTGAAGAAGATGATGCAACCTCATGGGAGCTAAAATCAAAGAGGAGATGAATGCCCCCAATGGTGTACTCCAAGTTTGTAAGAAGGAACTCACAAAACAAACCTAAAATGTCTCTAAAGTACTCATACCAAGTAGTTATATCTAGAAGATGATGCATATGATCCTATTGTATTAAATTGTTGGAAGAAATGGATGTAGCAACACTAGTTTTAACATAAGAAACGAGAGATAGAATATCAACACTTATCTTTAGAACCTTGGTTGATGAAGGATACCAAAATTTAAATGACCATATTATAACTCCTTAAAGGTGTCCACACAATATGACTAAGTTTGGACATCAATCAAAGGAATATCAGTAGAAAAATGTGAAAAGGTGTATAATTATTATCAATCATCTATCTCCCTAATTGCAATAGTATCTCTTCTATGTAAATCTTGAATGACCATAAAAACCTAATGTAAACTCAACACTCTTCCCTATTCCATTATGTTTGATCTGATAGATAGAAAGGAGATTGGTTTATAATTAAGGAACACAAAGGACATTATTGAAGGATCTCTCACCCATATCAATAGATCCTCTCTCATAAACACACATATATTTGATCTTGGCACTTTATACTTAGTGTGATTACAACTACCACTTTCTAAATAAACAAAGTGGTGTATTATGAATATCAATTTTGACATAGAATGGGATAGATCACACTACACTAATAAAAAGTACATAAAAAATCATATAATTTCAAAAATGTTAACATATGAACCTGAATAAAGACCCAAAATTTCTCAAAATGAGAATTTCTCAACACCACCTATGAGAATCTATAATTTCTAAAAAAATAGACACAAAAATTAAAAAAATTATGCCACTAAAAATCTCTCAAATTAATTTTAGCCCATATATAAAAAAATATTGAAAAATGAGCCAATATGATCCAAAATAAAGCATCTAAAGTTCAATTACTTGAGCAAAATTGCCAATGGAGAGGGGGTAAATTTGGGGGAGAAGAGATGTTGATGTAATTAACATCTATTAACAAACTAAGCATTGTCCTCTTAGCCAAAAAAAATATTCCATACTAAAAATTGTTAGTCTGAAGGATAAAACCATTGTTTGAAACACATATCACTTACCATTGATATGGGTAGTTTCATAATTTTTGGGTAGTTGATATAATGGTAGGTTCATATTTGATCTGAAGTGCTCTAAAATATCATCTACCTATAGAATCTCCTAGGCAACTCCAGTATGAAAACCTTCATAGATCTAGCCTCCTATATCCAATTTGGATGAAAAAAAAGAAAAACTATTTTGTTTAGATGTTTTGAACTCAGTGGAGAGATTAAATTTACTCCAACAACCTCCCAATTTAACATGTAAAATAAATCCATAAATAGTAATCTCCATAAAAAAAGATTTCTATCAAGTTTTTATGATTCTCGAAGTCATCTTTTGATGTAAGAGGAGCATACTAAATTGTTCAATAAAATACAAGATATGAAACCTAGATCTTTCAAAAGACTAACATGAGGCAATCCCACAAGCTCTAATATATTATAATAATTGGTATATAAATCTCTATTACCATGTAAGATTTACGTATGGAGTCACCCAAAATCAAGGAGCCTTGATGAAAACATAAGATAGACCCGAAATGAGAATGATTTGATTTCATCAAAGGATGTAAATATATAATATGCGTAAGATTACGATGAGAAATCCTTGTATGTATAAGCAAGGGTGAGACATGTTACAACATTAGATTGTGACATGTGCCTTAATCTTATGACTTGAGACGCAAAAATTAAATTCCCTAAATAAACTTAAGCAGCAAGGTGTGAAAGGGACTTGAGAGGGAAATAGTTAGGTAATATACTCCATTCACACCAATAATATTTTGTTGGCTAGACCATGACAGTTTGAAAAAAAAGGTTTTACACGATCAAAGAAAAAACACATACAAATTGACAAAGGATGCAGTAAAACATGTATAATTTTACCATTAAAAGAGGATGGTGAATGCATGAATGATATTGCAAGAGTAACATTAGTTAGTCTAGTAAGCAATTTATAAAGAATGTTTGTTGATAAACAAGGTAGAACTACTACAATAAAATATCTTACAAGTGTATGTAAATTTGAAATTTAATTGTTTATCCAAGGATTACCATATGATGATTATGTGTTTGCATAAAACCAACAAACCATATAAACACATTATTTACTTGGATAAACCCTTTCAAGAAAATAATCCACATAATAAAATAAAAAGTATGTATTAATCTTCAACCAAGAGATAGATCTGACACACTAACACTCTCTTCACTTTGATAACACTCTAACAGAACCTGTGTGCCTATAAAATAAACTTATGAAACTACTATTCTTCCAATTTATAAATAAATGGGAGAGGAATACCATAAATGATTTTTCACAATAATGTACCATCAAACCATGATAAAATACAAAAAAATCCACATCCAATATAAAGAGGCTCCTCCGATAATAGTAAATGTAACTCCTAATGAGTCATGAATAGCCAAAATAACCTCCATACTAATAATAGATGACATCTTTGACTAATGACTCTTTCATAATGGCTTGTATCCTAAGACAGGAAATTGAAACATTAGCTAACTCATATGGCACCCACCAACAACATGCAACATTCTCTACTACTCAATTATCATGTCCAAGTTGAGAATTTTTTTAAAATAGCTTCATAGCTACCATTGTGAAGTCCAAATCCATCATGAATGTATGTAACCACTAATATTAGGATTCTTGAAGAATATTAATTATAAATTATTTCCAATTACACCTCAAGAATCTAAGGATACTTTCATGGAGTCTTAGAGATACATAACATATACATAGGATGACAAGGTAAATGACACCTTAATCCCAACATTATTCCACTTGATATTATACATTGCAAATACATTCATAGAGATAACAAATAAAATTAAGTAGAAGAATCAAGGCCTAGGGCCTTCCTAGGCCAAGAGAACTTATCCATGTGTATCAACCAAATATTCTACTTTAGTGGTGGATAAATAAATTATGAGCTACATAACACATAACCACCGGTGGACCTTCAATTATCCAAGTCACCTACCCAATCTGCATCAACAAATCTATGTTTATTCAATTATTTGTCCACATCATTCATACTACGATAACATAAACAATAACAAAAAATGCACACAAATATCTAAATACCCTCTTAACAAAATTATATTGCTCTCTAGTAGGGTTAGGCATAAAACTGCTCAAAAATCCCACTAGTTGGACAATATTCAATCTAGGGAAAACCTTTGAATACATCAAAAAACCAACAAAACTATCATAAGGAAAAAATTATTTTAATGAAGTATGGAAGTCATGTAAGCTACCAATATATGGAGATAGGACAAGGTGGTTAGATAAATTAATTCAAGGAGATTTTTTGTTTAACAATAATCAATTATGTACTCCTCAAAGTTCAATGAGATAAAATTTGATTAAATAGAAACATAGTAGTGGATTGGTAGGATGCTTCGGTGTTGATAAGATATTTGTGTTGATGAGTGAATATTATTGTATGTCATATATGCATAATGATACTATTTCAGGTATGTATAAATTGTAGAACTTGTCAAGTGGAAAAAGGGAGTATTCAAACTGTTGGATTGTACAAATTATTTTTTATTCCAAAAAAAGACTATAGGAGGATTTTTTTAAGGAAAAAATAAGCTTTATTCAAGAATTAATATAAGCATACCAACCACAAGGATTTCTAGATGACCATATCCAATATAGCATACTTCATAAAGGTAATTCACCAAGGAATCCTAGAAAACCTAATAGAGCACTTGGAAGAGCAATAATGTTGCTTACAAACAAAACCCAACAATTTGAGTCTACTTTTCATGATCCTCATGAATTAGGTTGAGCAGATATTGGGATTTCTCCTAATCTAAATTATTTCAATCACCAACATTCTAGTTGCGTACACCTTTGGAAGCCCACTTAGTAAGACAATCAACCACCCTATTCCACTCTCAACATATGCACAAAGGAAATTAACTCAAAATTTGTGGCCAATCACAAGATTTATTTAGCCACAACATCCAATCTCCATGAAACCTCTTGAAATTTCCTATTGTTCAGAGCAAAATAAAAATCATAGAATTTGTTTCACATAGGGATTTTGTCCATCCCAAAGCATAAGCTCTCTCCAAAGCCTTAATAATTTCCCAAGCTTCCATTTGATTATTGAGTGAGAAGCCATAAAGATAGAGGAGATAAAATGGACCAAACCATCACAATCTTGGTCTATTCCCCCAATATCAAAATTTCCTAGATTACCTCTAGAAGATCCATCAACATTAATTTTAAGAACACCGCTGGGAGGCAAACCTCGTTTTCTAGATCTATTAACTCATTTAGATGTAAGATTTGATGAAAAAAAATTCTATTAATCCCAAGAAACCTGCATGCAAAAACTTGTCACAAGGAAGAAATCTGTAGGAAACAAAACAAGGGTTTTGCTTTAACAATATGCAAGAATGTATTATCAGATTGAAAAAAGAACATCAAGAATCAAATACAATACAAGAGATCAATCCTTATAAAAGGAGATCAAAACGGAAAGGAAAACCTAACCCTAAGGAGAGTGCATTTAATAATTAACAAGAAACCTGCATGCAAAAACTTGTCACAAGGAAGAAATCTGTAGGAAACAAAACAAGGGTTTTGCTTTAACAATATGCAAGAATGTATTATCAGATTGAAAAAAGAACATCAAGAATCAAATACAATACAAGAGATCAATCCTTATAAAAGGAGATCAAAACGGAAAGGAAAACCTAACCCTAAGGAGAGTGCATTTAATAATTAATATTAATTATTAAATGACTAATATATGTGCATAAAGTGAAGTCTTAAGAGGAGAGTAAAGTTAAATAATTACTTTACTCTAACACCCCCCCTTAAGATGAGCTACAATGCAGCTACAAACAATGCAGAAGAAAGCAAAGGAACTACAATGCAACAGAGGGTCCCGGCAACATGGCCTGATCAGTAATTCAATACACAAAACTGAGAAAGTTGAGAAGAGAAAACCAGGAAAAACTCCTCCAAAAAGAGAGGAAGAAACATGTCAAAATGATATAAGAATGACTGAGACCCCTAAGGACAATCTCTTCACTCCTACATGGAGCGAATCAAGATAAGTTGGAGATGCCAAAGGTTTGTTGAAAGATGTCTGCAACTCCGCTCCCTTCAGAGGAATGTACTCAAGATGAGAGAACCATCTAATCAACTGCTGATGAAGTGCATGTGGATTTCAATGTGCTTTGTCCCTGATGCTCCACTGGGTTGCGTGAAATGTGAATGGCACTCTGATTGTCACACCAAAGAATAGTGGGACTATCTGGAGGAAACCCAAACTCTGTCATCAACTACCGAAGCCATAAAACCTCCTGACTGGCTAACACTGCTGCACGGTACTCAACCTCTGTAGATGATAATGCAATAGCAGACTGCTTCTTGCAAGACCATGTGATAGGACCAGAACCAAGGCAAAAAACAAAGCCAAAAGTAGACTTCTGATCATTGACATCACTAGCCCAATCGGAGTCAATGAAGCCAATGATGTGAGGGGATCCTGAGATGTAGTGAATGCCATAATGAGTGGTGTCCCGAATGTACCTCAAAATACGTTTGGCTACTTGACAATGGCTCTCATGAGGGTCATGGGAAAACCGAGAGACAAGGTCAACTGCAAAGGAAAGATCAGGATGAGAATGTGTCAGGTACAACAAACTGCCAACCAACTGCCTGTATAAAGTGGGGTCTACTGAAGGAGTAGAGCAAGTGGAAGATAAAACAACACCTGACTGAAATGGAGTGGGGGCAGACTTGCAATCAAGCATGCCAAATCGCTGAAGCATATCAAGAGAATACTTCTCCTGAAATATGGAAATCCCATCCAAAGACTGAATAACCTGAAGACCCAGAAAGAAGTGCAGGAGACCAAGATCTGTCATCTCAAACTGCTCCATCAAAGCTCTCTGAATACTCTGAATCATGGAGGATGAGCTACCTGTAAGGATGAGATCATCTACATATAGCACAAGAATCAAAAGATCACCCTCCTGACGTTGAATATACACTGTGTGATCAGAATGACAACATGTGAAGTGAGAGGAAAGCAAGAAAGAGTCCATCTTCTCATACCAAGCTCGAGGGGCTTGTTTGAGACCATATAATGAACGCCGAAGTCTGCAAACCAAAGAAATGTCTTGCAAAAATCCCCGAGGCTGCTCCATATAGATCTCCTCATGTAGGTCTCCATGCAAGAAGGCACTCTTCACATCCATCTGAAACATTGTCCATCCTTGTGAAGCTGCAAGTGAAAGTACCAAGCATATATAATTCATCTTGGCGATAAGAGCAAAGGTCTCAGAGTAGTCAATACCCTCTACCTAAGAAAACCCCTTCGCAACAAGACGTGCCTTATACTTATCAATAGAACCATTTGCAACATACTTGGTACGGTACACCCACTTGCACCGAACCAACTTTCTTCCCTTAGGAAGAGGACAAAGATCCCAAGTATGATTCTTCATCAAAGAAGAATACTCCTCATCCATGGCCCTATCCCACTCAAGGTGACCTGTCGCCTCTGAATTTTTTTGAGGATCATCCAAAATGGCATGACTCAAAAGACTAGAACCAGATGTTTGAGCACGAGTACGACAAGTATCTGAAGGATCACCTGCCAAAGAACCAGCTGCATCAACAGTGACATGGGCCCACCTAGGCAAGGACGGAGCAACTGGTGGTGGTGGAGATGGTGGATCATCATCTACATCATCCTCAAGAGATAAGTAATCCTCAAGAGATGAAGAGGGAGGAGTAGGCAATGAGGGAGAAGCTGGTGATGGAGAATCCATTTGAGGATAGCGCTCATCAAACTGGACATCCCACCGAAACAAGACCTCTCTAGAATTAGGATCAAACAACCTATACGCCTTAACATCCTCACAGTAGCCAACAAATATGAGTGGTCGGCTCTTCCTCTCCATGGCTTTCTGTTGAGCATCAGGAATAAATGCCCAAGCCTCACTACCAAAAACTCGGAATGTAGAAACATCAGGCTTGACATGGGTCCAAGCCTCCTCAGGAGTCATATGTCGCAATGCCTTATGAGGCATTCGATTCTGAATATAATTGGCACAATTGACTACCTCAGCCCAGAATGAAAAACTCATAGCTCGAGACTGTATCATACAATTTTCCATCTCCCGTAAGGTTCTGTTCTTTCTCTCAGCGACACCATTCTATTGAGGGGTGTAAGGGACTATAAACTGATGTTGTAAACCATGCTCAATGCAAAAATCTGTAAAAGCCTGATTAACATATTCCCCCCATTATCTGTGCGTATCCTCCTGATAGAAAGTCCAGATTGCTTCTCCACAAATGTCTTAAAAATCCTGAATGAGTCAAAGACATCAGACTTGTACTTAAGAAAGTACACCCATGTACGTCTGGAGAAGTCATCAATAAAAGTGAGCACATAGCGGGCCCCTAAAAAGGAAGGAGTTGGAAAGGACATAAGATCACTGTGTACCAACTCTAGGGGTGCCCTAACACGAGTGGCTCGACCCTTAGGAAAAGGATCTCGATGATGTTTGCCAAGAACACAACCTCGACATACACCATCAGTACAAGAAATCTGTGGGAGCCCAATCACAAGTGCCTAAGTACTCATCTGCTGTAGATATCTATAATTGACATGGCTAAAACGCTCATGCCAAAGCCTGCTCACTGAATCTGCATGTGCTATAAGAGAGGAACCAACAGTGTCTAAACTCTCAAAGCCATCAAATTTGTATAAACGTGATGCAGAATCCACACTCCCAGTAGCCACAACCAAGTCAGGATCATGAAGGTCTCGAATAACCACATCATGTGGTGAGAACTCAACTGTCTTACCAGAGCCAGAGTGGAAAATCTGATAAACAGATAGAAGGTTTGTCGAAATGTTAGGAACCGGAAGCACATCCTGTAGACAACCACCATCCAATGAAACAGTACCTGAACCCTGAACTGAAAGTTGTGCTGAGTCACCAACTGCAATATGTTTAGTGCCTGTAGGGGCAAGAGCGGTGACCAAATCCTCTGTGTGTGTCATATGGTGAGAGGCACCAGAATCTAGAATCCAAGTGGATTCTGAGGACAATGCTCAGAAAGAGCATGACCTTTCCCTGTGGGCTGTGAAGGAGGCTGAGGTGCACTGATATTATGCTGCTGCATGGCTTCCTCCAAAGCCTCTAAACGTTTCCAACACCTGGAAACTGGATGTCCTTCCTTGCCACAAAAATTGCAAGGATCTCCAGATTTCTTCTTAGTCTTGGAGGAAGACTCACCAGACTTTGAAGATTTTCCCTGTGTAGAATTCAACTGTGGTTTTGAATCAAACTTAGGTGGTGGCTTGGAGGGATTCTCACTAGCCCCTGAATCTTTCTTAGGCTTCAGTTTCTGCTTTTGTTTTCCTTTGGAGGATTGGGCTACCAATGTTTGGTTCTGTGAACCTGAAAGTGAATCCAACTGCTTGAGCTTGGCTTGCTCACGAGTCAGACGATCACAAAAGACCTCAAAAGAAGGCATGACATGTCGAGCACCCAAGGCATCCATGGTGGAATAGAAGGTCGAAGAGAAGATCTGAAATGGACCACGAAGCTTGGAGAGAATTAGGAAGATGCACTCTGTATTAGTCTTAACTTTTCCACAACCCTGCAAGATAGATCTTTGCTGTTTGAACTTCATCAGAAAGTCCTCAATGGAGGGAAACGAATCAGGTACCAAAGAAGTTAACTCAGCCTCAAGCTGCAAAGCTCTAAACTGATTGACAGTACCAAAAAGTCCATCAAACTTGGTCCAAATGGCTCGAGGAGTGAGACAACCATCAAGATGAAACAGGAGACTGTCGGAAATGTGTAAAGCCATCAATCCCATAGCCTGATCCATATTGTTCTTGTGCTGCATAACCTCAAAGGGGCGAGTCAACTGAGGCTGAACCTCATCCAAACAGGACCATAACCCTCGAGACTGGAGAAGAGTCATCATGCGACCCTTCCAAGTGTGATAATTATGCGGTGTGAGAGGTTCAATAGATCTGTCGGCCATCCTGTGAACTGTGCCTCAACTGCTCTGAATTTTTTTAATTATTATTTAGTGGTCTTTCAGAACTAGACAGAAGATGCAAAAGGGGTTTGTTTGTTGTGTTTTGGTGTTTATAGATTCTGGTTTTCTAATGGAAATGACAGAAAGCAAGAGAAAACACCCCCCCACAATGCAAAAATCCAATCCCCAGTACAAACTGAAAGCCAGAAAGCAATAGAAAGCAGTAATTGGTTGAGACAAATCTTTGTGTACCTGAAGAATTTACTGATGAAATAGACTACAGATTTGGATAGCAATCGTCGGTAAAAAAACTTTCAAGTCAAAGTACGGCACCTGCGGGGGTTTGAAGTTCTTCCTTTTTAGATTTTCCAACGCAGACATTGGCTCATGCACGACGTTCAGAGGAATAAGGTGCAAGACTGGTAAACG
This sequence comes from Sequoia sempervirens, assembly GCA_007258455.2. Lineage (NCBI taxonomy): Eukaryota > Viridiplantae > Streptophyta > Pinopsida > Cupressales > Cupressaceae > Sequoia > Sequoia sempervirens. The sequence continues at coordinate 51,155 of VDFB02296827.1, read as the reverse complement.
ATTCTAGGAAGGACAACACTGTGAACAGCACAGAGAAGGACACCAAAAAAAAAATGCCAGATCTGATGCATGCGCTTGTAAAAAATGCTAAAAAAATGTCAGATCTGATGCATGCGCTTGTAAAAAACACTAAAAAAATGTCAGATCTGATGCATGCGCTTGTAAAAAATGCTAAAAAAATTTCGATAAAAAATATCGTTGGGCAAGGAATACCAGATCTGAAAACTACACCTAGAACCTCTCAAATTAGCTAAAGAATCCCAAATTTCTTCTGTCAAACCCTTGCTCCCTTTTTTCTTCAAACATGAACAAGCTACAGCAGATCCAGCTCTGATACCATGTAAGATTTGATGAAAAACAAATCTATTAAGCCCAAGAAACCTGCATGCAAAAACCTGTCACAAGCAAGAAATATGTAGGAAACAAAACAAGGGTTTTGCTCTGACAATATGCAAGAATGTATTATCAGACTGAAAAAAGAACATCAAGAATCGAATACAATACAAGAGATCAATCCTTATAAAAGGAGATCAAAATGGAAAGGAAAACCTAACCCTAAGGAGAGTGCATTTAATAATTAATATTAATTATTAAATGACTAATATATGTGCATAAAGTGAAGTCTTAAGAGGAGAGTAAAGTTAAATAATTACTTTACTCTAACATTAGACACTTGTAACTTTTTACCTGATTTATGTTGAAGAGACGAAGAAAGAGAAATCTCCAAACTATTGATATTTTTGCAATCTGATGAAGATAGGGGCCCATCCAAATTAAATTTGGCCAAAATAATCTCCTTGATCATCCTTTTAATTTTAAGCCAAACTTATAAAGCTCTGCATTGTCATCCTTGAAATATTCTTCGATTGTTCTCCAACCAAATTTGCTAAAAATAAAAGAGGTACCAATGTCCCAAGAAACAAGAAGAAAAGAGGTTGAGGTAGAAGGGTGGGCCACCCCATTCCAAAACTCAATCAGGGAGGTCGCATGAACAATAGGCCTCTTTGAAAGCTTCCACCAAAGATTCCAAATTCCCATAGAATATGGGCATTGAAATAAGATATGAGTAATGCATTCCTCATTCTTACCACATAGAAAGAAAATAGAAGGCCCCTAGAATACTCTCTTTCAAATGTTATCCTAGGTGAGACATTTATTCTGACTCAAGACCCATAAAAATAAATTGCATTTGGGCCATCTGAACCAATTCCAAATTTTCTTCCACAAAGGAAACTTGACATCTCTTCTTTGCATGTCCAAGAGCTGATAACCTAGAGCAATTATGTACACACATTTTGATTCATGTCCCCAAACTAAGATATCAAAGTCCTCTAGAGAACAAAAAGGTCTCTAAACCAATATAGAAGCCAAAGTTTCCTAATCCACCAAAGACCCTCTTCAAGCTAGCTTTATGGTTCTCACCACTTGTGAATAACGAATCTACCCAGAGGAGCCTGATATCTAAATTCAACAACCTTAGACCATCTAGCCTCCCAAAAAATGTCATGAAGATCCAAATGTTGAGGAAAATAGAAGAGGATAGGGGGATGATTATCCCAAGAGTCTTCCCAAAAGAAAGCAGTAGTTCCATTATTTATTGTCTAGAATAGTTCCCCTTTTTAATGAGCATGAAACCTTTTTTTCAAGTGTTCCAAATCTTGGATCCTTTCCCAACCAGATCCATTCTCGGAATATCCTCCTCAAGAACCCCTCCAAGGTACTTAGAATCAAGAATTTTATCCCAAGGTTGACTAGGATTTTTGCACCATCTCTAATATAATTTAGCAACTAAAGCTTGGAAATTAAGTTCATACCATCTTGATCCAAGGCCCCCAACCTCTTTCAAATTGTAAACTAAGTCCCAATTCATGAGGCTGCACTTATTACTTTCCAAGTTCCCAACCCATAGAAACTTCTTGGAGGGAGCATCAAATCCCTTATGATAGAACTTAAACACAACCAAAATTAATAATATGTCAATAGGAAAGGCTTGTAGAATTGACTTTAAGAGAATCAATTTTCCAACAAAGGATAACTATCAAAAATTATAGTGGCTAACCCTTTAGTGAAATATGTTTAAAATATTCTTCTAATGAATCCTTCCAAGGCTTCCAAATGAAAGAAAAATTCCTAGATACTCCACCATCAAACATCCAACCTAAAGATGAAGAATATTTTTTATCCCACACTGAATGCAAGCATCTATATTCAAGAAAATTATTTTAGACTTATCTTTGTTAATCAATTGTCCAAAAGTAACTAAGTAAATATCTAAAGTCTTCTCGAAATTAATTGCCTCAACTAATTTAGCCACCCCCATCAAAGTTGCATCATCAAAAAATTGAAGATGAGATTGGGAAATAGAATTCTTTGCCCAAGACTAGCCTTGAACAACTCCTCTTAATTTAAAACATTTTAAAATCCTACCTAACCCTTCAGCCAATAAAATAATCAAATAAGGAGATAAATGATATCCTTTTTTGAGGCCTCTAGAAGCTAGAAAAAGGGATGATTGCTGATTAGCACAACAAAGGAAGTCGATGTCATACAACTCATAACCCACTCAACCCAATTTCAAGAAAACCCAAAAGCTTGTAAAATATTTTGAAGAAAAGACTAGCTAACCTTGTCATAAGCCTTTGACATATCCAATTTGATGAACATAGCCTTTTCCTTCAAAGAAGATGTAGATTGAATGGATTTTTTAGCCACAACAATACCATTCAATATTTTAAGACCCTTAAAAAATTCATCTTGCTCTAGGGAGATAAGAGTACTCATAACCTTTTTCAACCGCTCATCAATAATCTTAGAAATGATTTTCTAGATAACATTACAAAGAGAAATAGGGGAAAAAGAGTCCACAAAAAAAGCACCTTATTTTTTAGAAATCAAAGCAAGGAAGGTGGATTTAATTTCCTTAAGCATCTTCCTATTCAATTGGGATTCTCAAACCACCTCTAACAAATCAAATCTTAAGATTTAAAAAAATTCTTGAAAGAATTCAATGGGAAAACCATCAGGCATTGGAGACTTACCTTTCTTCATTTGAAAGACAACAAACTTAAGTTCCTCCATTGAAATAGGGTCTAATATATTTATTCATATCATTAGAGACCAAAGGAGGAATACACTCAAGAATAAGTCTCTCATTATCCACATGTTGAAGCTCTTGCTTGTTGAAAAGAGAAGAGAAATGCCTGACAGCTTCACTAGAGATATCTTGGAATAAAGACAAGATTTATCCTTGATCATAAGTGAGGGAGGCTATAACATTACCATTTATGCACTCCTTGACTAAGTTATGAAAAAAGAGGTGGTTCCATCTCCATCTAGCAACTGGTCAATCTAAGATTTTTATTTCCAAAAAATCTCCTCTCGAAGAATTGATTTGGCCAACTCCTTAGAAAGAGAAGATTCCTCTCTCATAAGTTCCTCTGTCATGACCATAGGAGGATATTAGTATATATTTTGTGTTAGGATTTACAATAACTCAAGAGGAAATGATTCTATTTTTTAGTTGTTGATAGTTTTTCTAAGATGACACATTTTATTGCTTGTAAGAAAACTAACAATGGAATACACATAGTTGACTTTATTTTCAATAAAATTGTGATATTATATGGATTACCTAAATAATTGTATTATATAGGGATGTAAAATTTGTTGGATATTTTTAAGAAGCTTATGGAAGAAGATGAATATTGTAAGTCTAGAAAGTTCAGTTCGACATACCACCTATAGATAGATGAATAAACAAAAGTTGTAAATAGAAGTTTGAGAAATTTCTTGCAATGTTTATTGGGTGAAAAAATGGAGAATTGGGATTTAATTTTATAATTTTCTTACAATAACTCAATGATTAAAGGTACCAAAGCATCATTCAAGATTGTATATGGACAAAATTTTAAAAAATGTTTCAAAGCTAAGATATTTTATTGTAGATCATAGGAAAAATTCTATATCTAAATAACATGTAGAATATAGAATGGATTTGCATCAAGAATTTTAACAATGGTTAGAGAAGACCAATAATAAGTATAAAGAGCATGTTGATTATAGGTGAAGACATAAGGAATATGAAGTTGGGGATGGATTAATGATTTATTTAAGGTAGAAAATATTTCCACATGGGACATATAATAAATTGAATATGGAGAAAATTGGACCTTATAGAATTCTTAAAAATAAATTAGAAATGTGCATGAACTAAAATTACCATAAGATTTTAGTATATCACAAGTATTTAACATTGTTGATCTATATGAGTGTCATGAAGGTGATTCAAGAGACCATAAAACAATAATAAAATTGAGAACATATGTAACTACACCGGGAGTAGAAAAAATCAAAAAAATACATGATTGTAGATTGAAAATAACACAAGACATTAAAAAAATACAAGGAATATTTAGTGAAATGGAAATACATACCAAATGAGTAACCTACTTGGATGTTCATAATAGAGGTTGACCAACTTGATTTTCCTTTGGCTCACAATCTTGAATGAAATTGAGAAGCTCACTTTTCAATTTCTCAAAGTGTCTAATGTAGGAGTATTTGAGATGTAAGAGCAATCTTTCATCAACCAAAAATATTTTCCTTAATATGTGTTTATTTTGTAAATATTTTAATACTTTTTGATATATTTTCCTATAGTATGAGTCAAGTTTGTTGCACCACATGTTGTCACACATGTTTCAATGGTTCAAAGCTTCATATCTATAATTATAAGGCACCACAATTGATAATCATAGGTTGTAATTGAGATCACATATTTCACCTTGTATCTAGAAAGTTTCATTCTACTTTTATGTGTTCTTAATCATTGCATTTTATATTTTTTGGTTTAGGAGTCATAAATTTTCATAACATTGACAGTAGAATGAGACGATTTTTAACACTTGCTTTTGAATCTCTTTTGATCATGTATATTAATTTAATTTAAGTTATGGTATTTTGTTTTGTTTCAAGCAATTTAGTTAGTTTAATTCTAGTTTTTTTAAAAATTGAATATTCAAGTATTATTTGAATATATTTTTATATGTTGGTTTTTTTGTTAGATTTAATTTTATCTTTCATTTATTTTTTCATTCAATCATTAAATGTCTAGTTCTCAATGTGACATTAATTACTTCACACCCTTTAGAGACACTTATGTAACAATATTTTAGTTATGGTTTTTATATGTTTATTCTAAAGCTTTGAAAATGTCATGTTTTGGTTTAGGGTAGAGCTAACTTTGTTAATTGGCAAGGTTTACAATTTAAATATGGATTTCATTGAGCTATATATGTTTTGAATTTAAAACATGCTACACTTTAATATATTTCATTTTCTTTGCACAAATAATATATTTATTTTTTCACCTAAATTAGTGGAACTCCAAACTTGTCCAACGTGTATGCAAAACCATGGTTCATTAAGAATTAACATATAATGGACAATAATTATAGTAGCAAATGTATAGACTTTAGAAATGCATAATTGGTTTTAACCTTACCAACAGGCCATGTTTTTAGATGAGCTAAACTATCACTATACTATTGTTTAGATCAACGAAAGTGATAAAATATCAAGCAAGAGGACCCTACTCCTTATGAACTTACACAAATGCTATTGTCAATTCTAAGCATTCAGATCATGTATATACCATTGTCTTGTATAACATCTTAATTAGGATATAATTATATAAATATCTAGATAGTTCTAATATCTATACTTCTAACTATCTATATAGCGTACTCATAGTCAATATGTGATAATGGAATGTTCTAAGTATTGCAAACTTAAAAACAACCACTTGATTTGTGTTAGATCCACCATTCTAACAATCCACAATATTAGAGATAAAAAGGGGGAAATAAAATCATCTTATAATAAAAGAAAATGGTGTGATGTGCAAAAATAATATGATTATTTAATAAGTTTAAAAAAAATAATAGATAATAGATAATTCTTAGTAGTAACTTAAATTACTACAATTTAACAAGAATGCAAGAGCTGAATTTTTTTATATTCAGATCAAATCAAATTTTCACTAATTATACTAAACTAAGATCTCATATAATCCAAAAATCATTTCATTAAGTGTTTCAATTCATACACAATTGTATCCAACTTTTTTCTTTTTTGGGAAAAAGGCTAATAACCTAATTGTACCCAACTTTAAGACTAAAAATAACCTAAAAAATTATTAAAAAGATATGCTGAAGAGAAGTCAACTATAATGTGTAAAGGTCAATTTATATCATAAATTCAAATGCATTCAATACATTTGCAACCCTACAATATATATAATTAATCTATCATAATATTTATAACTATCATTAATTAAATGAAAGAATTTTTCGTTACTTTTCATATAAACAATTCAATTCAATTTAATATCTCCCAATATCTATTAGAGAATGTCATACCATATTTACTCAACATGGTTAAATAGAAGATTATTTCTATGTTTTGTTCAATCCCAAATATTTATACATTGTCTCAAATACTCAACTTTTTTTATCTTCTTCTACAATCCACCTTGGAACCATTTCCATTTTCAAACTTCTTTTCATATAGCCAAGTAGTAATTTCATTCTTGAAAACTAATGGTTATGATTACTTAAGGAAGCATCAAACACTAGTCACTCCTTTGGAAGATTTCTGTCATTGAGATCTGTCATATCTTCCTCTACATGCCAACTTTTAAAGCACTCTGGATTGGGGCCTTCAATTCACCTCTGGGATGCAAAGTTCTCTTTCTTTCATCAATGGCAGGTATATTCCTTGCCTTTCTTTATGATTAACATCGGCCCGTAATTTTCACAGTGGCAACATATTGGTCGTGCTAATTGGAACCTTTTAGCTTGTTCTTTCTTTTAAAATCCCATCAATCATCAAATGGAAAGCACTAAAACTTATCTTTGATTTTATATGGGCCCTTTAGAAAAAGATTCGTCTTTAAAAACAATTGCAGAACCAATTTGATGGCCGACCAGTTCTAAATTGTGGGAAACTTTAATTTGTTTTTATTTGAATCTCTTTCTCTCCCACTTAACTCACAAGCTGAAATTATCCAGACCATTGATACAGTCCAACCAGACAAGCAGAACACATTTCAGGAATGCAAATTAGAAAAATGCAAGAAAATAAACATCTTGTCTGAGACCATCTTAATCTCCTCCCACTCTGCCACAGATTTGCAGAGGCTTGAGCCACTTGATTTTCTGCATTGCTAGTTTAAAATTTGTCTTGTTAAAGAGGTAAGAAAAAAACAGCAGAAGAAGTATTCAAAAGATGTTTTTTTAATCAATTGTATATATTTTTGTATCGATAATTTGTTTATATTCAATGATTTATCATTACGAAGAGGAGAATATGATCCAAAATGTCGAGATTTACACGAATATTACATCAATTGTGAAAAACTCATACCAACTATAATAGAAAAACCTCATTTTAGAAAACAAAGCAGAAGTTCCTAGAATTGTGCATGTGCCCACCAACTATGAGTGCAGTCCCCATGACAATGCAAAGGAGAGAACAAGGCAGAAGTTCCTAGAATTATGTATGTGCCCACCAGCTATGTCTACAGCCCCCATGATTACACTGGTGTCTGTGGTGAGAATCTTAATGCTGGCACCATCTCTTGATAAGTCTGTTGTGATGTTCCTGAATCAACCATTCCTTGCAGGTTAAGACCGTTGTATTTGAGTGCTGCTCCTATCTTCAGGGCAGAGAAGAACAGGCAGGAGGGAATAGGGGAAACTTAATTCTATGTTAATGCAACAATTTCTTTTAGATTTTTCAAGGTTTTGTATAGCTTGTACTAAATTTATAGAGAGGGAAGCAAGATCAATTTGATAAACGCAAAAGCCCAATAGGGGCTAGGAGAGAAGCAATTTATTTCATGAGTATTAGAGAAGAGGAATTGGAGTTTTATGTGGAATATTTGTCAGCATCCTTCACTGTGAGTAATTTCATTGAGTGCTCGAGCCTTATATTCCTTCCTTCAGGACTCAAGAACAGCTAAAAGTAAACATAATTTTTCTATGTTGTTATTGTGTTTTGTGACGAATGTATTTTGCTCGAATTCTTATCTTGTGCATTCTTTCTTCTGTCTGAATATATGTGCCCTCTATTTAACAAGAGTAAATTAGGGGAGAGGACCCAGTAGTTGTGAACCCTAACTTCATGCTTCTAATTATCCTACGTGGAAATTTCAAATCACTCCCTATTTTTTACAGCAGCTTACTTGGCAAGTCCTCTGCTTATAACTAAGGTTTTAGGGCCACATCATCAAATATGATGGCACATCAGCATGCTTTTTGTCAAGGTGTCCAAAAAGTCCCCAAAAAAAAAGTGAGACCAATACTTGTGCATTGACAACATGTTTTATTGAGCCCTGATGTGGAATCACATGATTGGTTGCTTTTTAGATCAAAGGAATACATTTTGTTTAATTATGGGTAGTCATCATCAACACTAACAACTTTAAAGTCACAACTATTGGTCCAATATTGATAAAAATATTGGGCATTATATAAACATCTACTATCACAACTATTGAAACATGCTTCGGTACTGGGTCCTCTCCCCTATGTGCAGTTGGGTGAAAAGAAACTGCACAACTTTTTTTTTCCATTCATAAATGCCGTGGATAAAGGAGACAACTAACTTGTAGGCAAAATGCACCTATGTACATACAAAAATGCATAAAAACATACATAACAACATACATAACATGATGAGACGGCGTAGTGTGGGCTCGCCAAATGGGGGATAAAAGTGACGAAACTGGTAGATAGGACCAAACATTCGGGAAATGGTAGGTAGGAGTTAACGACGCCGTTAGGTCAGTTTTCCCGCCTCTTACCGACCGATAAAACTGGGTCCCACTGAAGTTTTGTTTTCAAAGATTTTTTTTGGCATGGGAAAATTGGAGGCAGACTGATGTGTGTGTTTTTGGTTTGGAGAAAGAAGGGCAAAAACACGATAAGTTTCCAATTTGCACGTTGAAAGCTGAAGGTTGGAGTGCACGTGGAGGAGTTGGAGGAGAAAACCAACCAAATCAAGGTGCTTTTCTGCAGTCTGCACATTGTAAGCTGAAGTTTGGAGTGCACGTGGAGGAGTTGGAGGAGAAAACTGACCAAATCGAGGTGAGGGTTGCTAACCAATTTAAGGTTGCAGAGGGTTTTACAACATAATGTAATTTGTAATTTGGGAAACACAATGTGAATTTTTAGTTATTTGAATCTCCTTGTTTAAATGTAAAGGGTTGTCTCATAGTGGGTTTCTTGCTTCTTAACATGTACGATTTTGCAACATGGAATGTTACAAAACAGTATGAATGTCTTCAAAATCACACCTTCCATTGTTGTTTAAATTTCGGATGATTGAAAAAAAAATGCACAAAATAATTGTATTTTGGAAAACACAATGTGGGTTTTCAGTTATTTGAATCTCCTTGTTTAAATGTAAAGGGTTGCCTCATAGTGGGTTGCTTGCTTCTTAACACCTAGGATTTTGCAACATGGATTTTTACAAAACAGTATGAATGTCTTGAAAATCACACCTTCCATTGTTGTGTTTAAATTTTGCATGATTGAAAAAAAAAGTGCACAAAATAATTGTAATTTGGAAAACACAATGTGTGTTTTTAGTTATTTGAATCTCCTTGTTTAAATGTAAAGGGTTGTTTCACGAAGGGTTGCTTGCTTCTTAACACCTACATTTTTGCAACATGGAATGTTACAAAACAGTATGAATGTCTTGAAAACCACACATTCCATTGTTGTGTTTAAATTTCACATGATTGAAAAAAAAGTGCACAAAATAATTGTAATTTGGAAAACACAATGGTGGTTTTCAGTTATTTGAATCTCCTTGTTTAAATGTAAAAGGTTGTCTCACGGTGGGTTGCTTGCTTCTTAGCACCTACGGTTTTGCAACATGGAATGTTACAAAACAATATGAATGTCATGAAAATAACACATTCCATTGTTGTGTTTAAATTTCATATGATTGAAGAAAAAGTGCACAAAATAATTGTAATTTGGAAAACACAATGGTGGTTTTCAGTTATTTGAATCTCCTTGTTTAAATGTAAAGGGTTGTCTCACGGTGGGTGCTTGCTTCTTAACACCTACGGTTTTGCAACATGGAATGTTATAAAACAGTATGAATGTCGTGAAAATCACACATTCCATCGTTGTGTTTAAATTTCGCATGATTGAAAAGAAAAATGCACAAAATAATTGTAATTTGGAAAACACAATAATGGTTTTTAGTTATTTGAGTCTCCTTGTTTAAATGTAAAGGGTTGTCTCACGGTGGGTTGTTTGCTTCTTAACACCTACGGTTTTGCAAAATGGAATGTTACAAAACAGTATGAATGTCGTGAAAATCATACATTCCATTGTTGTGTTTAAATTTTGCGTGATTGAAAAAAAAAGTGCACAAAATAATTATAATTTGGAAAACACAATGGTGGTTTTCAGTTATTTGAATCTCCTTATTTAAATGTAAAGGGTTGTCTCACGGTAGGTTGCTTGCTTCTTAACACCTACAGTTTTGCAACATGGAATATTATAAAATAGTATGAATGTCTTGAAAATCACACATTCCATTGTTGTGTTTAAATTTCGCATGATTAAAAAAAAAAGTGCACAAAATAATTGTAATTTGGAAAACACAATGGTGGTTTTCAGTTATTTGAATCTCCTTGTTTAAATGTAAAGGGTTGTCTCATGGTGGGTTGCTTGCTTCTTAACACCTACGATTTTGCAACATGGAATGTTACAAAACAGTATGAATTTCGTGAAAATCACACATTCCATTGTGTTTAAATTTCACATGATTAAAAAAAAAAGTGCTCAAAATAATTATAATTTGGAAAACACAATGGTGGTTTTCAGTTATTTGAATCTCCTTGTTTAAATGTAAAGGGTTGTCTCATGGTAGGTTGCTTGCTTCTTAACACCTACGGTTTTGCAACATGGAATGTTACAAAACAGTATGAATGCCTTGAAAATCACACATTCCATTATTGTGTTTATTTTTTCAACTTCGTGTCTTTTATATTACACTTGTGTGTCAACACCATTAATTAAACTCCTTTTATTTTGATGATAAAATTTTCGTTTAATCTTTTAATTTCTTTTCCAAGTGGTTAATTGTAGTGTTTATGTTGTTTTACTTCAGTTTTATCAGTTCCAACTATTGCTTTTGCATCTGCAAGTTGACCAGTCACACATTTTTCCTCATCCCCATTGCTGTTACCTGTTATCACCCCCTGGCATTCCTTTTCATGAGCTTCTACCTTCTATTTCATATCTTTTATTTGTAGCTTTGGAGTAGTTGCTCCCTCATTAGCCCTTAGGACAACACCATCCATTTTTTCAATAGAGTTTTGAATGTCTTCAATACTTTTGTGTAGCTTTGTAGCCGCTCTTTGCTTAGCTTTGAGAGTGTCTTTCCGATTAGAGAATGCAAATGTTTTCTGTTTGATAAGTTATTTACAAAACTTGTCTACCTTTTCACATAGGGCTTTCATGTCTCCAACCAACTAATTCTCTTTTTTTTTTTTCTCTAAGATTTGTTTTTGCCTTTTCATTATCATCTATTTCAAATTGTATTTGTTCCATGGAATTCTTAAGTTGAAGAATATTTGACTTCATTTGTTCAACTCCACTTATAGCATCATCTCTCACTTTCTTTTCTTGCATAAATTCATATGGAATACAAAAGTTATTGACTTTATCCACTTTTGCATTGAGATTTTCCCATTGCACATACTGCATAATGCTCCTTCATCAAGTTGTCAAGTGCAAGAACAATCTCATTAGTCGATATATTATCTATCTTATTCACTTTGGTTTGCTTCTTTTCAAGTGTTTTTAGAGCATATTCCTTTTTCATTACATAATTTCTACTACATGTTGCTCAAGTTCTGCATTGCCATATTCCCATTGCACATACTTCAAATGCTCCTTCCCCAACTTCTCAAGAGCAAGAAGAATCTCTTCAGTCAATACATTATATATCTCATACACTTTGGTGTGCTTCTTTTCAAGTGTTTTTATGGATGTTTCCTTATTCATTTCATACATTCTAGTACCCACTTCCTTCTGAAGTATTAAGAAGATCTTAGGTTCGTTAACACCCAATGCTTTCCATTGAATTATAAATAGAGAAAATAAGTGTAATGAACACCTTACAATACCAATGTAAGAAAAGGCACCTTGAAAATTTACCAAAACTATTACTTATAATATGAATTGCATTTGGATTTCCTCATATCATTAAAATATAGGCAGGTAGGAAAACACAGTGGATTGTGAGTTAGTTTGTTGAGCTTGTACAAAGCTGAAGGGTGGAGAATTTGGGGGGGAGTTGCAGCTGGGGGATACATAAAAGTAACCATATTTAGCTGAGGGGTGACCAACCAATTGCGTTCTTATATATAGAGGATTTTACAACACTATGTGGGTTGCATGTTTCTTAATGCCCCGTGTTTTCCAACCTCTGATTATACAGACAATATGATTGTAATGAAAACCTTTTGTTGTTTACACAATACGAATGTAATGAAAGGAACATCTTCAAAATATATAACAAGTCTCAGGTAGACTAAAAATTACGTTTCAACTTTCTCAAATCAATAAACTATAGGCAAGTTGGAAAAAACTGGGTTGTATTTTATATATTTGTGCTTGTTGTAAGCTGAAGGGTGGAATTGTTTCTTTTTGCTTGATGTTCTTTTGCTGGTCATGTTTAGTTTTATGTTCACAAATGTTTGACTTTATTAGTTCAAACCCAGTTATAGCATCATCTTTCACTTTCTCTACTCATACAAATTCATATGCAATACAAAATCTCTTGAGTTTATCCACTTTCGCATTGTGATTTTCCCATTGCACATACTGCACATGCTCCTTCCTCAACTTCTTAAGAGTGGGAAGAATCTCTTCAGTTAAAACAATATCTATCTCATTAAGTTTGATCTCCTTGTTTTCAAGGGTTTTTAGAGTAGATTCCTTTTCAATTTCATAAATTATAGAACCTGCTGCCTCCAAATTTGCATTGTCTCTTCGCCTTTGTGCATACTACACATGCTTCTTTGTCAATTTATCAATAGCATAAAGAATCTTTTAAGTCAACATAGTATCTATCTCATTCACTATGGTTTTCAATGCAAGTGAGCTTCACAATTTATTGCAATTGTGGTTTACAGTTAAAATTGCTTTTCAAACTCTTCATATGTTTCACAAATAAATGCACCAAAAAAAACGCGTTTTAGCCTATGTTCATTCAGTCCTTTACCAATTCATTTTTTTATCAGCAGATGCAAAGAACGTGTTTTTTTCTTTTGACGTTGCTAGCAAACATAGAAGTAATTACATATTATTATTCACATTACACTTATAGGCTACACATAAAGTTGCAGGTTGGACTTCTCATCGTGTTGTTCAACCTGCACTTTTTTAGTTCATGAATTGTCATATACGCTTTTGCTGGTCATGTTAAGTCACCCCAAATGGAAGGCGTGATATCACAACATGCCTGCTCAGGTAAAACAGGTTTGTACTCCCCATGTACTATGAGGTCTTAGTTTTTTTCATGTGAGGTTGCAATTTTACCTGCGGTCTTTATGTCCGCTTGGAGGTTCAACTAGACATTATGTTTTCCAACCTGCATTGGCTAACATCATGGTTGATAGGAAAATTTACACATTTATGCCTTTCTTGATTCACTCCATTACTAATTCATGATTTTTTCAATAGATGCAAAAAATGTGTTATTCTTTTGGCTTGCTGGCAGCAATGGATGCACATTTATTTACATACAAGGTTGTCATAAAAGGTTTTGGTTTCCCTCTAGCCTTTCCTCTCCATTAACACATACACATGCACCACAACCAATGCATCTTCCCAAAATAATGCATCTTTTGTTGCAACTGTAGAAGTAATTACATACTGTTATGCATGATACACTCATATGCCACACACAAAGTTGCAGGTTGAACCACTCATCATGTGGTTCAACCTTCACTTGTTTATTTCATTAATTGCCAGATGTGCTTTTGCTGCACATGTTAAGTCACCCCAAACAAAAGGCTGAATATCACAACATGCATCCTCAGGTAAAAAAGGTTTGTACACCCCATACTCTAAAATATTCATTATATTTACATGCATGGTTGCAAATTTACTTGCGGTCTTTATGTCCGCTTGGAGGTTCAAATACACACTGTGTTTTCCAACCTACATTGCCTTGCATCATGGTTGATAGGAAATTTTACACCTTTTTGCCTTTCCTCATTCTTTACATTACTAATTTATTTTTTCAACAAATCCAATAAACATGTTATCATTTTGGCATTGCTGGTAGCAATGGATGCCCTTTTTTTTACATACAAGCTTGTCATCAAAGGTTTTGGTTTCCCTCTAACCCTTCCTATCCTTTAACACATACACACGCACGACAACCAATGTATCTTCCCAAAATAATACATCTGTTGTTGCAATTGTAGAAGTAATTACATAATTTTATGCACGTTACACTCCTACGCCACATACAAAGTTGCAGGTTGAACCACTCATCGTGTGGTTCAACCTTCACTTGGTTATTTCATGAATTTCTAGATGTGCTTTTGCTCCTCATGTTAAGTCACGCTAAACGGAAGGCTGAATATCACAACATGCCTCCTCAAGTAAAAGAGGTTTGTACACCCCATATACTCTGACATCTTAGTTATATTTATATGCGGGGTTGAGAATTTACTTGCGGTCTCTATGTCCACTTGGAGGTTCAACTACACGATGTGTTTTCCAAGTTCATTGGCTTACATAATGATTGATAGGACATTTTACACCTTTCTACCTTTCCTCATTCTCTCTATTATTGATTCATTTTTTTGTCAACAGATGCAACAAAATTGTTATCATTTTGGTGTTGCTGGCAGCAATGGATGTACTTTTTTTACATACAAGGTTGTCATCAAAGGTTTTGGTTTCCCTCTAACCTTTCTTCTCCATTAACTCATACACACACACCACAACCAACATATCTTCCTAAATTAATACATATGTTGTTACAACTATAGAAGTAATTACATACTGTTATGCATGTTAGGTTGAACCACTCAATGTGTGGTTCAACCTTCACTTGTTTATTTCATGAATTGTTAGATGTGATTTTGCTGCTCAAGTTAAGTCACCCCAAATAGAAGGCTGAATATCAAAACATGCCTCCTCAGGTAAAAGAGGTTTGTACAACCCATATATGCTGAAATCTTAGTTATATTTATATGCGGGGTTGCGAATTTACTTGCGGTCTTTATGCCAACTTGGAGGTTCAACTACACACTGTGTTTTCCAACCTGCATTGGCTTACATCATGGTTGATAGACCCCTTTCTGCCTTTCCTCATTCTCTCCATTGATGATTCATTTAATTGTCAATAGATGCAACAAACGTGTTATCATTTTGGCATTGCTGGCAGTAATGGATGCACTTTTTTTTACATACAAGGTTGTCATTAAAGGTTTTGGTTTCCCTCTAACCCTTCCTCTCCTTTAACACATACACATGCACCACAACCAATGTATCTTCCCAAAATAATACATTTTTTGTTGCAATTGTAGAAGTAATTACATATTGTTATGCACGTTACACTACTACACCACATACAAAGTTGCAGGTTGAACCACTCATCGTGTGGTTCAACCTTCAATTGTTTATTTCATGAATTGCTAGATGTTCTTTTGCTCCTCATGTTAATTCATGCCAAATGGATATTCAATAATTGTTGAATATCACAACATGCCTCCTCAGGTAAAAGAGGTTTGTACACCCCATATACTCTGAAATCTTAGTTATATTTACATGCGGAGTTGTGAATTTACTTGCGGTCATTATGTCCTCTTGGAGGTTCAACTACACGCTGTGTTTTCCAACCTGCATTGGCTTACATCATGGTTAATAGGACATTTTACACCTTTCTTCCTTTCCTCATTCTCTCTATTACTGATTCATTTTTTTGTCAACAAATGCAACAAACTTGTTATCATTTTGGCATTGTTGGCAACAATGGATGCACTTTTTTTTACATACAAGGTTGTCATCAAAGGTTTTGGTTTCCCTCTAACCTTTCCTCTCCATTAAAACATACACGCACACCACAACCAACGTATATTCCCAAAATAATACATCTGTTGTTGCAATTTTAGAATTAATTACATACTATTATGCATGTTACACTTGCACGCCACATACAAAGTTGCAGGTTGAACCACTCATCATGTTCTTTCTCAAACAACACAAGTTTACTTGAAAATGATGGTTGGTTTTCACAACATTCCTCTTTAGGTAAAACAAGTTTGTGTGGCACACCTAAAATGGACTCATCCTTGCATGTCCATGTACGATTGTGATTGTGCTGTCATTGTCTATGTCCACTTGTACATTGAGATAGACAGTTTGATTTCCAACCCATGTTTGTTTTATATTTCATGCGTAGATTGATTCAATCTATCACCTTTAATTTTCCTTAGTTGAAGTCGACAACCTCGCATTGGTTTCATGTTGGTAGCAACAATGCAAGAACATTTTATTTACGTTCAATGAATAATTTCTTTCTTTTTTCTTGACACAATCCACTCTAATTTTAAAAGTTCATCCAATTCCGTCCTTTCCAAGAATGGGGAGAGATGTAAAATGGAAGAAGGAAGACAATTTGGAGGTGCAAGATGTATGGGATGGAGGCTCTCCTTTTTCCTCTTTCAATTTACATTGGACTCCTATTTACATCGAGGAGGATGGGGTCCTTGAACTTGTCGCAACAATTCCTCATACCAGACTTGATGATTTCATTCGCGGTGAAATGTTGGTTGAAGGTTTTGAAACTAAATTTTTTCCCAATAAAAAAAGAGAGTGTACCATCACGCATCCCGTCGACGACAAAAATTATGGAAAAACAATTATGTGGCATAGGTTTGTATCTTTCAACATTCATTTGTATGGTCCAATGATATTTTACTCTCTCTTGCTTCAAGATGATGAGATGATGCTTTCTTTACAGATAATGGTGTCAATACAGTCCTAAAGACCACAAAAACTAGCCTCCACTAGAGAAGAAAAAATAGAAAAGGTTTATACAAATGTGAGGTTGTCAATGCCACTTCATTGTAAAGGTTATGCATGACAGACCCGATGTTGCCTATCTTCTCTACAAATAAATGTTCCATGTTGATTAAAAAAGGTTATTTTTTCCATGGCATTGGCGACATAAGTGGAGATAGGCATGCCATGTTGGCCACTAATCTATTCACAGAATGAAAAAGCTATATTGAAATCCTTTTGCTCATGGACGTGAGTGTTAATACAATAATGGATAGACATGCCACTGATCCTATCTTCTGTGGCACGATGTTAAAGAAAGATCAATTCCTTACAAGAAAGGATGTAATAGATGCTTGGAAAAAGGTGCGTTCTAATCACGCATAGAAACACAGATTTGATTTGACAAGTATTATAATATGGAATGGAGAGGACTTTGACAACTTCTACTTTCAATGGCCCCATGGGAACAATACTCCTTTTGTTATTGGGGTTCAAACTCCATGGATGCTAGATACAATGGTTCACCACTCGCACAATTCAGTCATCTCAATGGATTCCACGTTTTCCACTAACAAAGATGGGGTGAGGCATTAGAAACATTGACAAATAGTTCTTCGTCTTTTCAATGATCTTACTGGCTATAAACTTGACAATGCTCACGCTGACTTGTTATTTCTACAGTTTCCATTGTATACTTTGCTCGTTTTCGAAGAGCAATAGAGTGGTGTGCCTGTTGTATGGGTAGTCTCCTCACAAAACAAGATTGAGGACATCTCTGTGTGGCTACACAAATTGCATGCCCGTGGAAGAAGAGCTAGACCTGACTGGAGAATCATTGTTCATCTAGACCCGACAGTATGTGCATCTCTTTGTTCATTTAGGCACCTTTCTCATTTTCTATTTATTTTCAATGCCACTTTGTCATGCAAGTGAGCGCTAACAATATCGTTTGTATTATCTATTAGGGTTATCTTTCGATGCCATGTGCTTCTATGCATTTGGCATGTTAAAAGGGATTGGCTGAAGAATGCATATAATTACACAACAAAGGAAAGGGCAATGGACATCTTCCACAAACTTGACACAATCATGATGGTGATTAGTGATAGCGAAGACAACATCACTTAGCTATTGAACTCTTTCTTTGAGGAGTTCAATGACTAGCCCTAATTTTTAGAGTACTTCAAGAAGACCTGGTGCAAAGGAGATGGTTGAATTGGTGAGTTGACAATTTATGTCACCTCGTTCGATACGTACAATTCACATTCTTTGATGTTACCTCTAATACGTTGTGGTTTACTTGACTATTGGATTTTTTTTCGCAACCATGTGGGCAAAAAATTGCAAACTATTCCCACATGCCAACCAGGACACAAATACAACCATTGAGTCGTACCATTGCACACTCAAAACTTGGTACTTGTGTGATCGAAAAAAAAATACACAAGGTGAATGGACTATTTGTATTACACACTTGTGTATAAAATGGAACCATTCTTTAGGAAAAAGGAAAAAATGCAGCATTATGGTTTTTTGACTATCTATAAGTTTTTAAATATTCAATCTAGTTTGGAGCAGGCCAAGGAAATTCCTGACGATGATTGCGTTCCAGATGAAACACATCCTGGATGGCACTAGGTGAAAAGTCAAAGTAGGTCTGACCGCTACCTTGTTCAGAAATTTGGCAAGCACCTTTTTGTTTGTGAGCTCCCTTGGAGTTTGTAGGGGAGCACTTGCAAACATGTCCTGAAGGTTGGTAACTTGATTAAAAGATCATCTGCCACTGAAGGGGTGGTCCACGGTAAGTGAATTTCAATTTGAAGTGTGTTACTTTATGGGAGACAATTGTGTTTTACATTTTCTAGTGCCTAATACAAGTTTCTTGTGTGTGGTCATTTAGACGAGGGAGGTCAACCAATTGATAGAGGGATATATTTGAACGAGACATTGTCACATGGGGGCATTGAAGAAAACAATCCTAATATTCTCACCACTACACAAGATCCTTATGTCACTCATGTATATGATGAACATTTGCAAAAAATGTGTATTTGGAATGACACAAATGAAATATTGAAGAAAGTGATGCGTACACCACTCCAATGTCTAGAAAAAGTATAATCATATGCACAGTGCATCGAGAGGTTTCTACAAGACCTACAACAATCCAATGCATTGTCGTTTGAATTCATTCCCGATCTTGATGCACCTGCAACCAACACCGTTCACATGTGTCCATGGTTTAGTGCAAGCAGGGATCATCCTCGATGTGTAACCTGTCATACGAAGCGTGTTGCACAACAGTCAGATCACCAAACTCCTCTGTGTGACTCCCTTCCCTTATCCATGAACAATAGCTTCAATGTGAATGCCAATATGCAATGTGAGACTTCAAGTGCAATTGCTATGGATGGGGCAGAGGATACAACATCTAATACAGGTGACTATGAGAAAACCCGTTTCAATTTCTATATTGTAATAGGAAATGGTATTGTAGATTTCATTTTCTAGTATGTGATTCTAACATGTCATAAACCTTCTAATTTCTTTTTTGGTCTTTTTTGTTTGCTTCAACATGCCAATCTGAGGAAAGGATTCCTCGTTGGTGACTGTCTTTCGCAAGTGTAAACCCAATGGAAGGTATGGTTCCAATTTAACAACTATGTGTAGGTAATTCCAATTTTTTGGTATGACATTATGCAATACCATTCTTATAAAATTTTGGCTATGGTGACAGGCTGATGTCAATCAATGTGTGTTCACTCTATTGCTTCTTGAAGAGTTACTAAGGAGTGTTGAAGCATACATCAGTGAACCTCGGTCTGTAGGTAAGCATGTCGACTTTTCTAAAAGTTGTTCATAGAAGTTATCTACAATTTTAACATCGAGCTTTCATGTCTCCACCCAACTCATTCTATTTTTGTTCACTTCTTCTTTTCAAGTGCTTGTACAATAGATTCATTTTTTATTTCATGCATTCTAGTACCTGTTGCTCTAGTTGTGCATTGCCATTTTCCCATTGCACATACTGCAAGTGGTCCTTCCTCAACCTGTGAAGAGCAAGAAGAATCTGTTCAGTCAAAACTTTATCTATCTCTTTCACTTTGCTTGCTTCTTTTCAAGTGTTTTCATAGCAGTTCCCTTTTTCATTTCAAGCATTCTAGTACATGTTGCTCCACTTGTGCATTTCCATATGTCCATTGCACAAAAAAAATGCTCACATTATTTACAGTGTTGGAAAACACATTGTCCCATGTCAGTTAGTTCATTGTAAAAACTTTTTGTTTCATTGCGACCAAGAATGTAATGAAGTCCACTTTTAAAATGTTTTGGTATAGTCAAAATTCCATTTAAATTTCTTCATCTGATTGGAACAAATAAAATGCTCACATTGTTTGATATTGGAAAACACACAGTCCAAATGCTAGTTAGTTCATTATGAAAAGTTTGTTTTGTTACAACCAAAAATGTAATCAAGTCAACTTTCAATTTTTTGAACAATTATTTGGTACAGTAAAATATGGCATTTCACATTCTCAATCTGATTGGAACAAATAAAATGGTCACAGTGTCTGTAGTGTTGGAAAACACACTGTCCCATGTCAATTTGTTCCTTATGAAATTTTTTGTTTCTTTAACATTGAGAACATAATGAAGACCACTTTCAATTTTTTGAACAACTCTTTGCTATAGTGAAAATGGCATTTCACATTCTTCATCTGATTTGAACAAATAAAATGCTCACATTGTTTACATTGTTGGAAAACACACTATCCCATGATAGTTAGTTCATTATGAAAAGTTTTGTTTCACTTTAAATTTTTTGAACAACTCTTTCCTACAATCCAAATGTCCTTTCACTTTCTTCATCTAATTACAACAAATAAAATGCTCACATTATTTGCCATGTTGGAAAACACACTGTCCCTTGTCAGCTATTTCGTCATGAAAAGTTTATGTTTCATATAGTCCAAGAATGTAATGAAGTCATCATTCAGAGTGTCTTTCTAATTAGAGAATGCAGTTGTGTCTTCATTACATAAAGTTGTTCCTAGAAGTTGTTCACATGTGCCTTCTTCAATAATGTATCTTTGTAGTCACTTTTTGGTCAACATTGAGCGTGTCTTTCTAATTAGAGAATGTAGTTGTATCTTCTGAAAAATTTGTTTTGTCTTTCATTTCATGCATTTTAGTAGCGTTTCCATTTTCCCATTGGACATACTGCACATGCTCCTTCCTTATGTTTCGAAGAATAGGTAGAATCTCTTCACTCAAAACATTATCTATCTCTTCCACTTCACTCACTTCTTTTCCATTGTTTCCATTGTAGATTCCTTTTTCATTTCAGGATTTGTAGTACATGCAGCTCCACTTGTGCATTGCGATTTTTCCATTGCACAAAAACAAATGCTCACATTATTTGCAATGTTGGAAAACACACTATCCCATATTGTCACATTATCTGCACATATTGCACATGCACGACATTTCAATACTGTTATGTAGCTTTGCAACCGCTTTTTGGTCAGCATTGAGAGTGTATTTCTAATTATAGAATGTAGTTGTATCTTCTGAATAAGTTGTTTTGTCTTTTATTTTAGGCATGTTACAACCTGCTGCTTCAGTCATGCATTGCCATTTTCCCATTGGACATACTGCACATTCTCCTTCCTTAAGTTTTGAAGAATAGGTAGAATCTCTTCAGTCAAAACATTATCTATATCTTCCACTTTGCTCACTTCTTTTCTAGTGTTTTCATTGTAGATTCCTTTTTCATTTCAGGATTTGTAGTACATGCTGCTCCACTTGTGCGTTGCCATTTCTCCATTGCAAAAAAAAAATGCTCACATTATTTGTAGTGTTGGAAAACACACCGTCCCATATTGTCACATTATTTGCACATATTGCACATGCACGACATTTCAATATTGTTATGTAGCTTTGAAGGTGCTTTTTGGTTAGCATTGAGAGTGTCTTTCTAATTAGAGAATGTAGTTGTATCTTCTGAAAAATTTGTTTTGTCTTTCATTTCAGGCATTTTACTACCTGCTACTCCAGTTGTGCATTGCCATTTCCCATTGCACATCCTGCACACGCTCCTTCCTCAAGTTCTAAAGAACAGGAAGAATCTCTTCAGTCAAAACATTATCTATCTCTTTCACTTTGGTTGCTTCTTTTCCAATGTTTTCATAGCAGATTCCTTTTTCATTTTAGGATTTGTAGTACATGCTGCTCCACTTGTGCATTGCCATTTGTCCATTGCACATACTACACTTGCACTTTCTTCAATACCATTATGTAGCTTTGCAACCACTTTTTGGTCAACATTGAGAGTGAAAGCTAATAATTTCTTTGATGCAGGTATAGAAGATGTCACACAATTCACAAGCATGGGTCTCTAGTTGGTTGACCAACTACCACCTATATCTTCCATGTGATATTCTTGCTCGGATAGAGGAATTGAGTCTCTCGTATAGGTTGAGGGAAAATATATTAAGGAGAATTGATAGAAAAGGGCCAAACCGTGATGATGTCAACTATCATAATTATGCTCATTTCTTTAACCGTGTCTTTAGTGTATGGGAAAAAATGAGCATGTACGTTCAATATTACAATCTACAAATAGAGATTGTAAATTTATGTGATTGGCCAATGTCTCTTTACTGAGAAATTTGAGACCTTTTCCTAGCTGGATGCATCTGGAAGGTATGCATTCAACCAACAGTAATCATCCGCAAGCACAATCTTCCGAACGAGTTGAGCATGAGGTTTATGAGAATCCTTAAGGGGGAATCTCTAATTAGTAATCACATGGGTCCTATGGAGGAATGGTTGTTGGTCGTGTTCAAATTCAACCACATTGTTAGGTTCGAGGTCCACAGTGTCAGACCATCATTCAGGTTGATACATGCAAACTACAGGGTGCCTGCGTTGTATGCTGTCAATTCTACCTTGACAATCAGAGTGCAAAAAATCCTTCCTAATAATGAGAATGCAGAAATTATACCTGTTCATAAATGGTTGATGTAGTTGTCATTGTTTAGAAACTATTTAGTTATTATAGCGAACATTTGTGAAATTTTTAGTGACAAATGTTTGCAAAGTTTTCAGTGATTGTCTATATGATTGTATCCAATACAACTGCCTTTGGGAATTGTTAGCACTATTAAATGTGGCTTGTAATTTTCTTCAGAATGGGACAGAGGAGATGCATTTTTTACATTTTGTAGTCAGGGAAGTGCATCATATTCTGACATTATTATCACAATTGTTTGCTCCAATTTTAATGTTATGGAAAAAAAGTTGGGATGGATAAGTATTAAAACATTAGAGACATAAATTTTTCACAATCTATAATATTAACTCGAAATGTTTTTACATTTTACTATGTGATGTGAATTATTTATCTCAGATCAAATTTGAAAACATTTCAAAACATTGTTTACCATCCCTTAGTATGTAATAATGTATTACAACATTGCTTACAATTCCTTGGATGTTTGGATGGACAGGTATTACAACATTACTCAATATAATACTAATCACCTAAACTTTATATATAGAAGTGGAAGTCATAGGTTTAAATCTTGTGTAAGACTTCAGTAATTGTATAACTTCCATGCATGCAAATTTTACCATCAACATAATTTTGTTAGCTAGAGCTCGCATTTGAAGCTTAGATCTACGTTTAGAATTTAAGTATTGTATGATCTCTATTGTTAGATTAGATTGTGTTAAAGTTTTTTCATCAACATTTGAGATCACAATCCATAAACTATAATTAGAATACAAGAGAGCTGAAGGAGAATGGCATTCTTGGAGCAACCCTTTCTTTTCGATTCCTCATATAATTTATGATTAAATTTATGGTGTTCTTCAAAGGAGGATACACACAACATAAATGTCCTAGAGTGTCCTTTCTTGGCATCATCTTTTGTTGGAGTCCATGAAAGAAATTCATGTCAAATTCAGTCAGAGAGTTGAAATTCATTGGTTTGTAGAATATTTTGTGAAAGAAATGAAATAACGAATAGCTAGAAATTTATGAGCAGTACATCTTAGGTAGCCTTAACATAAATTTTAGGTGAATAATCCAAAAAATACACATCTAGGTGAATACTTGTGTTTGTTAGCTTGACATACTAGGCTACTATCAAAATATGCCAATACTATAATTTTTTTTTTGTTTTTCCTCTAAAAATGGCTAAACAACAATGCTGAACTTTCTATGTCCATTAGTTATGTCCACAAGATTTTGTGAATAGCATAATTGCATAGTTTCAGTTATACATGGTTCAAAGTTTTTGGACAACATGATTGGTTTTATGTGGAATTTAGATAAGGTCTTTACATGTTTCTATATGATGTCAATATTCTAATTTTTGTATATGTAAGATTTATAGTAAAAACTAGTTAACATGGCTACCTAGCTTTGACAATATAGCAGAACCAGCTGAAAGTGAAAACATCATTGATAAAATGGCCGCTACCAAGCACTTCAAGTGAGGTCAAGTTGAATATCTCTGTCAGTTTTGTTGAGTTTAAGAGGATTAGCGAAAGCTTTCTTGAGTCTATTACTGCTTACATGTTTTACACCATCAGTGCTATCATTGAACAAGAATTGAGAAGTGAGTCACAACCCTGTATGTTTTCCATCTTGCAACTTTTTTGTGCATTTTCTGTTCCAAATGTATTACAATATTAAAATGGAATGTTTGCTGCAAGTAAGTGTTGTTATAAAATATGAAGGTGAACTTAAATACATTGTTTTGTTACAGTCTACATAACATAAAGTGCTCATTGAACAAGAATTGAGAAGTGAGTCACAACCCTGTGTGTTTTCCATCCTGCAACTTACTTGTGCATTTTCTGTTCTAAACGTATGAGGATATTGTAATGGAATGTTTGCTAAAATTAAGGGTTGTTATAAAATATGAAGTTGAACTTCAACACACTATTTTGTTAGTCTCTAGAACAAAAAGTGCTCATTGCGTGTGCTTACAGTTGTAAGTAAGTTGACATAAATAATAAGACTTGAGGTGGCATTTCCTACCATTATTTGATGCCATTTGACATTTGAGGGGTAACTGCTTTTGACCAACTAACTAAAACAAACCTTTTCATAACCAACTAATTAACATGGGACAATGTGTTTTCCAACAACAAACAATGTGAGAATTTTATTTGTTCCAATCAGGTGAAAAAAGGGATATGCCATATTTACGTCACCAAATAGTTCTTCTATAATTTGAAGGTGGACTTCATTACATTTTTTTAGCGTACGAAACAAAAACTATTCATGAGAGAATAACTGACATGAGATAGTGTGTTTTCCAACACTGCAAACAATGTGAGCGTTATTTGTTCCAATCAGATGAAGAAAGTGAAATGCCTTTTTTGGTGTAGAAAATAGTTGTTCATAAAATTGAAAGTGGACTTCATTACATTCTTAGTCATAATGAAATAAAACTTTTCATAACGAACTAACTAACATGGGACAGTGTGTTTACTAGATATTTTGGGGTTGGAGACATTTTCCTTAAGGAAAATTATCCCACCCATCCCTTCATCCCTTTTACCTCTGATCATTCACTCAAGTTTCTTATTCATCATTTTTTTCTTCATTCCATAATTCATCCCATCCATTTTTATTATTGGGACTCTACATACATTACCTATTCATGACATCCTCCTTCATCATATTTCTCATCTACCAACACTTCACCTTATTTTTATTCTTTCCCACTCCCCCTATCTATCCATTTACCTCCTATCTTTTCTATTCAATTTTAATCTATCATCAATTATCTCCCACCATGATTTGGTCCTTGTTTAGAATCCCCTCCATCGCTCCATTCACCCATCCTTCCATCCCATTCATAATCCCATACACCCTTACCTTCAATGTTTTATAAAATACCATCTCATTTTCTTAGATTTTTTTGATTAATTATTTACACATGTATCTATTCTTGTTTCTTTACTATAGTCTTAATGCTCCATCCATCACACTATCATGATTTATTTCATCCTTCATATTATGGAATGCCTTGAAAACATATATTTTAAATCATTATTCTTATTTTAACTTCTATATTTTTATGTTACTCCATATGTACCTAATGCATCATCATCATGATCCATTATATCATCATGCATAATTCTAGTGCTAATAAAAGTAAGTTTCTCTTTTGACATGAAGTTAATTTGACAACATATATCATTCATCCATTTTAACCATATCCCATATCCCTTTCATTCATCTATCCTCTTTCTACTCAAATAATGTGTTATGTTAGTTACATTACATCCTTGTAAGATACTGTAATAAAAAAGATACAACCATGCAATATAGAATCATACATTTTTGGAGTCCATGAAACAAAAAAATTTCATTACAAACTAACTGACATAGGACAGTGCGTTTTCCAACACTGCAAATAATGTGAGAATTCTATTTGTTCCAATGACATGAAACAAGGAAATGCCATTTTTAATCAACCAAATAGTTGTTATAAAATTTGAAAGTGGACTTCATTACATTTTTGGAGCGTATAAAATAAAATAAAATTCATGACGAAATAACTGACAGGAGACAGTGTGTTTTCCAACATTCCAAACAATGCAAGCATTTTATTTGTTCCAATCATAGGGAAAAAGGAAATATTCCATTTTCACTCTAGCAAAGAGTTGTTATAAAATTTGAAAGTGGAATTCATTTCATTTTTGGAGCATGGGAAATAAAAACTTTTCATAAGGAAATAACTAACATGGGACAATGTGTTTTCTAACACTGCAAGCAATGCAAGCATTTTATTTGTTCCGATCACATGAAAAAAGGAAATATGCCATTTCCACTCTACCAAATAGTTATAAAAATTGAAAGTGGAATTCATTTCATTTTGGGTCGCATACAAAATATAAAATTTTCATAAGGAAATAACTAACAGGGAACAGTGCATTTTCCAACACTGCAAACAATGCTAACATTTTATTTGTTCCAATCACATGAAAAAAGGAAATATGCCATTTCCACTCTACCAAATAGTTGTTCTAAAAATTGAAAATGGATTTCATTACATTCTTGGTCCTAACGAAACAAACACTTTTCATAAGGAAATAATTGATAGGGGACAGTGTGTTTTCCAACACTATAAACAATGCTAGCATTTAATTTGTTCCAATCACATGAAAAATGGAAATATGCCATTTTCACTCTACGAAATACTTCTAAAAATTGAAAGTGGAATTCATTACATTCTTGGTTGTAACAATACAAATACTTGTCATAAGGATATAATTGACAGGGGACAATATATTTTCCAACACTGCAAACAATGTGAGCATTTTATCTCTTCCAATCAGATGGAAAAAGGGAAATGCCATTTTTACTATACCAAATAGTTGTTCTAAAAATTGAAAGTGGACTTCATTACGTTCGTGGTCGTAACCAAACAAAAATTTTAATAAGGAAATGACAGATAGGGGACAGTGTGTTTTCCAACACTACAAACAATTTGACCATTTTATCTCTTCCAATTAGATGGAAAAAGGGAAATGCCATTTTTACTGTACGAAACAGTTGTTCTAAAATTTGAAAGCAGACTTCATTAAATTGTTGGTCATAAGGAAAAAATAACTTTTCATAAGGAAATAACTGATAGGGGTAAGTGTGTTTTCCAACTTGATGGAAATAGTTGCCCACATAGGTACATACATATACACACAACATTTATTGCCATACTCTATTCAATACCATGTATGGAATTATTGTATTGAATACCATTGACTGCTATATTCAAATTTTTTGAGGTCAAACGATTTACATGTCAACTTATCTTTTTCATTTATAAGCAAGCTACCATAAATAGTAACACTTTAGCTGGCATTGCCTACCATTATTTCACATTGTTGATAATGTAATTATAAAGGGCCATGAAAATTTTGATATCAAATGTATAACAACATAGTGTTCAAACATATGAAGATAGTATATCTCTACACCATAATTTTTCAATAATCAAATAATTATAGAGGTCCATGAAAAGTATGATATCAAATGGATAATAACATAGTGTTCAAACATATGAAAATGGTATATCTCTACACCATAATTGTTCAATAATCAAATAATGAAAATCACAATGCACAATGAGTATTGCGATCCTGTCTCATCATATTCTACACTGCCTATTCTTTACAATTGAGTTCATGCTTGTGTAATATAGGGCACATTTCTTTGGGTTGTTGTGTATTTCAGGAGGGGTGATTCCAATTCCACGAACCCTCGCAGATGATGAACGCGAAACAACAGATTTTTGGAGAGGTTGTGCTTTGTTCTTGGAACTTTGAACACCTTCAGCCTATAATAAATAATTTGAACAATTAACATATGGATGGAAACAAATATAAGGTAGTATGATATATACAACAACATATCATTTATATGTACCTCTGGAAGAGAATGCTTCAACTTGGAGAGCTTCCATATCATGAAGCCACCCATGCACTCTTCAACAGACTCTGTTCTAGGACATGGAAAAGGCATTGTGCATTCACCAACAATGGCCTCAACAATGCTAACTCACATAATTTTTTGGGTGCTTAAAGCCGTTGGTTTTACCATTTCTTTTGATATGTACAATGCCTTTGGCAACCAGTTTACGTTGCCTCCAAAGATCAACGTGATCATAGATCTTAAAAGTGATTCCCTTGAACTCTATCATATGTTCATCAACAAGATTTGGCTATAATGGAAATGTCATTGACATGAATCATAATTCAAGACATATTAAAGGATTCATAAAGAAATTAGAATAGAATAATGGAAGTGTGTTGTGTTTGTTACCAATATAGATGGCACGTCACTGCTCTCCCGGTCCCCATGTCCATCTTTATTGCCATCTCCCCCTTGCAGGCCAATGCTATCCTCATCCCCATGTCCATATTTATTTCCTTGCCCCACTTGTAGGCCAGTGCTCTCCCCATCCACATGTCCATCTCTATTAGCGTCTCCCATTTCAATTGCAACCATATGGCCAATAAGGTCAAATCCAACACTCTGTCGTTCATCCTTGCCTTGTAATAGTAAGAATTCAAATGTCACATTAAATTCAAATACATGCAACCAATTCATTGAAATAATCAAAACAAACATTAAATAGAAGATTTGGAATTCACCGTTTCTTCTAGTTTCTCCATGTCAAGGCACCTTGAAACTTTTGATTGTGTACGCTCTTGCTTCTTCTTCTTCTCAATGTTAGACGATGGGTTGGGAGTAACAACATCATCTTGTTCTTCAATGGGAACTGATTCGTCTTCCAAATCAACAGTACCCTATTCGAGGGAAACACTTTGTTGTTCATCATTTCCCTGTAATAACAACAATTGAAATGCCACATCAAATTCAAATGCATGCAACCAATTCGTTGAAATAATCAAAACAAACATTAAATAGAAGATTTTGAAATCACCGTTTGTTTTTGTTTCTTCTTAAGAGAGAAAGAGGAAACCTTTGACCATGTATGCTCCTTCTCCTTCTTCTTCTCAATGCTAGACGACAGGTTAGGAGGAACACCATCATCTTGTTCTTCCATGGGCACTGATTCATCTTCCAAATCAATAATAACTTCCTGAAGGGCAACACTTCATTGTTCATCCTTGTCCTATAATAGTAGGAATTGAAATGTCACATTAAATTTAGATGCATGCAACCAATTCATTGAAATAATAAAAAAAACATTAAACAAAATATTTCAAGATCACCGTTTGTTCTTGTTTCTTCTTGTGAGGGTGCCTTGAAACTTTTGACCATGTATGATGCTTCTTCTGAATGTTAGACATCGAGTTGGGAGGAACAACATCATCTTGGGCTTTCATGGGCACAACTTCCTCTACTAAATGAACACTACTCTATTGGGTGGCAGGAACCACTTATCAATCAACACCTTGTCATGTCATGTAAGTTAAAATTTTAAGTGAACCTTGTATGCATCAAAACAAAAAATATGAATGAAGCAAACTTCAGATTTAACAATTCAATTTGAAATTACCATTCTGTCTTTTCTCTTTGTCTCCTAAAATTTTAATATTTTTTTCCTTCTCTGCTCCTTGTTCTACTCACTATTGTATAACGCCATTTGTTTCTTAACCTCGTCCTTTCCTTCCTTGGGAAGTAGATGGAAGCTATGTTTCCCATACTTTCTACAGGCCCTTTCAATAACACGCTTCTGGTGGAGATTCTACCGTAGATTCAATTGGTACTCCATATTATCCACCTTCTTTTAAAGGTACTTTTTCAATTTCTCAGGGGGAGGAGGGGGCATTTTGGTTCCCCTCGACGTACTTCAACCATGCTTTGGTGCCATGAGAATAGGAAAGTGGTGATGCCGAATCCTATGCATGTTGAACAATATCCAATCATGATATTTTCTTGTACATTCTTCTACAATACATTAATATACGTATCTAGCATTATCCACTTCTCTTCTGTATTCAGTAGCAACCTACATAATAAATTCAAAAAATAAAATCGCTTAATATATTTGATATTAAAATAATTTGAATGTACAACATATACACACAACCAAATGATGCAATAATTGAGTTATTATATCTACCTTCCTATCCTCCACATCACCCCATGATTCATTGGGTCTGTCCCCTTCCTTAGGGTCTCCCTTTGCATGATCTTCCTCTTTGTCATGGACTATGACAAGAGCGTGATGGTCTCCTTGATTATCATCTTGAATTGAAGGAACGGTATATTGTCAAAATCAACATATTTGTAATAGACATGATATTTTCTAACTGAAATTGTAAAACATTCTGATTGACACATTGGAAGTAAAGGGTAATTGGAAGTTCACAATCAATTACTGAACATGTCGCTGCCTCAATGTTCAACATTTTCCTAAAACGAGGGGACTTCCTCTATACCCCGGTTGCTACCTCCTAATTAAAACATTCCCACTTTCTAGTCAACATTGTAACCTCTTATGAGAGATTAAAATTACACATTTGATTTCATCTTGTAATTACTGGATCTTACTTGCACGTTTGTGGAACGCAACCATCTCGAAGAAGATGTGCCACTACACACCCTCTTAGGTGTACTGACCAACTCAACGACATTCGTCATTGTACGGAGCACTTTTGCTTTTACATCACACATCCCTGGTTTGTTGTAAAATGTAAAACAGTTGCAAGTGTTATAGGTAGTTAAAGTTCCAAAACTTATTCCACCATCTGCAGTAAGCAAACATATCTTTTTTCAATCATAAGAGGAATTTGAAACACATATTTTACTCTACCTAAGACTTGTGATAAATTTTGAAGGTGCCTTTCATTACATTCTTTTTGTCTAAATAAAAAAAGGTTTTCAATACATTCCTATTGTCAACAAAATTGCAAGTTGGAAAAGAGATGGTGTTATGAGACCTACAACCCACATATGTTGTAAAATGCTATGCCCGAAACCCACTGTGGTTTCCAACATGCCATTATTTTGTGCATTTATTTTTTTCAATCACATGAAGATACTGAATTGCAATTTATACCATAACTAACAGTTGTAAATTTTGAAGGTGACTTTCATTACATTCGTACTGTTTAAATAACAAAATCTTTTCAAGACATTCAAATTGTTATGTTAAATTTTAGGTTGGAAAACACTGGGTGTTATGAATCCTGCAACCCACTTACTGTTCTAAAACCCTTTACAAGTAACAACCCAATTGGTTACTCACCCCTCACCTCAATTTGGTATGTTTTGTGATTGTCTTGAGAACCTTTTTCTTTCTAGATAGCAATAATATAATGAAATTGGAAAACACAGGGCATTAAGAAACCTGCAATCGAATGTATCCCGCACCTGCAAGTCCTCCCCATCCTCTCAAGTGTTTAGATTTAAACATGCAGAATGAAACAACTAACAACCCACATTGTGTTTTCCAATCTACCATTATTTTGTGCATTTCTTTGTTTCAATCATATGAATAAATTCAAAATTAATTTATACTGTAACTAAGAGTTATTATATATTTTGAAGGTGAAATTCATTACATTATTATTGTGTATGAAATAAAAGGCTTCCAAGATATTCATACTGTCAATATAATTGCAACTGGAGGATACATAAAACTATCCAAATTCACGTGAGATGTGACCAACCAATTGGGTTCTTACTGTGTAAGTAACCAAAACATTATCATTACATTCATATTGTCTATGTGTGTTGACCTTTCTATTGCACAAAAACGCCGACCTCTCAATGCTCGATACAAGGGTCAGATAAGATGCATGGTAGGTGTTTAAACCATATCAGGAATCACATAGACAACACTAACTGAGGGGTGGAAGTTCCAAGCTTCCAACAATCCCCCCCAGCATGACCACAAGATTCGAACCCGCGATCGACTTTGATACCAATTATAGTAAAACTCATCATCAAAACTGACAGTGTAGTTGAAATTCAACACAACAATCAACCATTCCTCGACAGGACCCATGTGATGACTAATTGAGATTCCCCCTTGAGGAATATCATAAATTTCATGCTCAACTCCTTGGGAAGATTGTGCTTCTAGATGATTACTATTGGTTTAATGGATACCTTCCAAATGCATCCAGCTAGGAAAAGGTCTCACATCTCTTGGTAAAAATGAATTGGTTAGTCACATAAATTTATAGTCTCTATTTGTATATTGTGATCTATTGAGTGTTCATGCTCATTTTCGCCCATACATTGAAGATACAATCAAAGAAATGAGCATAATTATGTTATTTTATGTCATTGAACTTTGGCATTTTTTTGTCAATTCTCCTTAACATCTTTTCTCACAACCTGTATGGGAGACTCAATTCCTCTATCCGAGTGAGGACATTGCATGGAAGTTATGGGTTGTAGTTGATCAACCAAGTATAGACACATGCTTCAACATTACGCGACATCTTGCATAGCTGCATCAAAGAAATTATTAGCTTTCACATCTTCACCATACAAAGCAAAATTAAATAGCACATAACCCACTATGTTTTCCACCTTGCCAATATGTGGTGCTTTTTTGTTTTGTTTTGACATCAACATCTATAGATGGTACCACTGGAAATCTCTCAGAAAACCCACATCAAATATGCAACTAGTTTTCTCCTCTGACCTCTGGAAGTAACCTCTACAAAAACATGGCAACATTTCATGAAAACTAGGCAACTTTGAAGCATACCTTTCTCATTTCCAAAACATACACTTCTCTCCATCATACATCGATGAAACCTTTCAACATCATGGAACTTAGTGGATCAGATTGTGGAAGAGGTGGTGATGTGTGTTGGAGAGAAGAGATTTTTTTGCAAATATTGTAAAGTTGCTCCAAAGATGCCTAGTTGTCATGAAATGTTGTCATTTTTTTATAGAGGTCTTATCTAACACTTGTATTGGGAATTGATAAGTCGACCTTTTCATACAATGGAAAGGCCAACAGTGTGTAATTGTAGGTTGGAAAACACTGGGTGTTATTAAACTTGCAAACCAAATACTGTTTTAAAACCCTTAATAAGTAGCAACCCAATTCGTTACTCACCCCTCAGTTGAATTTGGATGGTTTTATATATCCCGCACCTGCAACTCCACCCTATGCTCTCAAACCTTTATCTTTCAATGTGCAAAATGAAAGAACTCACAACACATAGTATTTTCCAACCTCCAATTATTTTTTGCAATACGTTGTCCCATCATGTGGTATATGTATTTTTGTATATTTTAATGCATTTTGTATGTTATGATGCCTCTTACATGCATTCTTCTAGGGAGAATAGCCATGTCCAATTGTAGGGTAGAAGCTAATCTCCCTACAAAATATAGTAAAATCAAGCTATTATCCTTGAAAAAACATATGTCTTCCACATGATAACATAATCAGACATGTCTTATCCCTGAAGAAGGGCAATATATTATCATATGTAATCCATGCGATTTTGCAAGGGGATCACCTTATGCAATTGGGACAAGGCTATTCTACCTAAAAAAACACATGTCAGATGCATCATAATAGTCATCATGTTTTAAAAATCATATTTTAGAATGGACAAAAATCCAAAAAAAATGTGGCATTCAAAACCATTATTTGCTTGTACTAAAACGAGGTCCCATTTTTGCCGCCATTTTCCACAATGACGTTTTGCAGGTTTTTGGAGAACAACGGGAAGGTGTTGCAGGCATTCGAAGGCTGAAGTAGTGTGGCCACCCTCCATACAAAAACACATTTGACAGGCGCAGGCACCTAGCTAGCTAGCAAGTATGTATATTTTCCAAAAGTATATGCCATTTTTCCATTCTACCTAGGAATTGTGAAGAAATGAAAAAATATTCATTGCAAAGATGGGTTTTCATTGACGAGAAAACAAAGGGTTTTCCTTGGGAAAAGGGGTTTTCATTTGAAATGCAAAGCTGTTTATGTGTTTTTGTGTTGAGGGTTTTTAAATTTTGGTTTCCTCTTGTCTGCTGGTTTTGAAATTTTGTGATTGCTGAATGAAATAACTGACAAACCATTGTGGAAATATGAGTGAAATAACTAAATAACATTTACAGAAATCATAAACCATGCAAAATATATAATGAGGTATTCATTGATGGGTTTCCAAGGGTTTTCCCATCTGCAAAATATATAGCAATGGTATTAATTGAAAATACAATGTGGGTTTTTAGTTATTTGAATCTCCTTGTTTAAATGTAAAGAATTGTCTCACAATGGGTTTCTTGCTTCTTAACACGTACGGTTTTGCAACATGGAGTTTTACAAAATAGTATGAATATCTTGAAAATCACTCCTTCCATTATTGTGTTTAAATTTGGCATGATTGAATTTTTTTTTCACAAAATAGTTGTAATTTGGAAAACACAATGTGGGTTTTTAGTTATTTGAATCTCCTTGTTTAAATGTAAGGGGTTGTCTCACAGTGGGTTGCTTGCTTCTTAAAACGTATGGTTTTGCAACATAGAATGTTACAAAATAGTATGAATGTCTTCAAAATTACACCTTCCATTGTTGTGTTTAAATTTCAAGTGTATAACAAATTGCATGCTTCATAACACACTACATTTGTCAACCTCCACATCACAACATACCCAAGCCCTTCTAGTTTTTAAAACCGTATATGTAGGCGTGCATTATAAATAACAAGACTACCAATTTCTTGCTATTATTGGAAATAATGAATAAACTTGTTGAAAGTGGTGAACATTGTGTAGTGCAGGTTGGTAAACACAATGTGTTTTGAAGCCTACCTTTACTTATACCCAAGCTTTGTCTTGAAATGCAGATATAAAAACGTATATATGGGGTTCTATTTTATCAAATATCACATTTCTCATTTAAGGGGGACTCTATTAATCGTCAATACATAGTGTAATTCATAGTACACACTTCATTCTATTTTGTACAAATTCATGTTGAAAAACCCTAGGTGTTAAGAAATAAGCAACCCAAACAGTGTTGTAAAACCCTCTGCAACACTATTGGTTAGTAACCCTCACCTCGATTTGGTTAGTTTTCTCGTCCAACTCCTCCATGTGCACTCCAACCTTTAGCTTTCAATGTGTAGATTGGAAACTCATTGTGTTTTCACCCTTCTTTTTCCAAACCAAAAATGCACATGTCAGTCCGCCTCCAATTTTCCCATGCTAGAAAAAAGCTCTGAAAATGAAACTTCAGTCACACGCCATGGGACCCAGTTTTATCGGTCGGTAGGAGGTGGGAAAATTGACCCGATGGCACCGTTAACTCCTACCTACCATTTCTTGATGTTGGTCCTGTTTGCCGGTTTCATCACTTTTATCCCCTGTCTGGCGGACCCCACACTATGCTATCTCATCATGTTATGTATGTTTCTATGTATGTTTTTATGTATGTTATTATGTATGGTTTTATGCACTTTTGTATGTACATAGGTGCATCTTTTTAGCATAAGCGTCTACACAATTGACAACACATTGTGTTTCTAAACCTCCAAAATGGGCAACAAGAAAAACTCATTTGTAAAGAGGCTTCTAAATTGCAAAACACATTGTGTTTACAAAACCTTTGCATTGTGTTTATAGAACAACAATTCCATTAAAAAATTTGGGAAGCCTAATGGCCATTTATGTGTTATTATGGCCTCACCTTTGTAGTTTGTATGGTATATTATACTAAGTAAAACCAATTACAATAATAATGTTCCTTATTCACAACCTTATGAAACCCAACTATGCAACGATGTTTCACAACTGAACAAAGGTACATGATTTAAAAGGAGAAATACTCTAATGTAAAATCATAAATATTATGTTCTTTTCCAAATATATCTGATCTAATTACCAAGGATCCAAAGGTTCCTATTCTATTTTGGGAGATAAATGATACCGATGTAGTGTTGCACAAATCAATTATGAGAAGGATAATTAAAAGGATGCAGTATGACCCTTCACTGATGCTTTAAGCATTTCCCGTGCAACACTCACACTTCAACGAGGAAACATGAATGACATAAAATTTTGGGATATAATGTTAAAAGGCACAAGACAACTGAGGGGGGGGCTGAATCAGTTGTCACCAACTTAAACTCAAAACTTCAACACTTATTAATTTCACAACCACATTGTTCTATTATTAAGTATGAACATGAAATGCATATAACAAAAAAAAAAATCAACACACATAACACAAATTTTACGTGGAAAAACCAATGAGGGAAAAACCACGGCGAGGATTAACTCACAATATAAAGTGATAGCAAAACCGATTACAAAGGCTCACTACCCAGAAGAGGACTCGTTGTCCATATACAAAGGCTCATTGCCTACAAAAAGGACTCAATGTCCAAAAGGGAGGCTCATTGCCTACTGATACAAAAGAAAACAAAAGATTCACTACAACAATTAACATACATCCGCAACCTTGATCAGAAGATTGCAGAAACCTTTAGCTCACTGCTTTCAAGAATCTAACACAATGAAGTACTGTTGACTCAACTCACTTTTGCACACTTCCACTCTTTTAATTTGTGGCTTACTTTGTTAATTTTCATCATCTAAAACTTCACAACTCAACTTGCATTTATACCATCTTCAACCTTAGAAACTTTCTCCAAGGTCGGCCACATACGCTTCATTTCATAAATTCAAATTAGGTCAGAAACTCAACATTCCCGCGGTGGAAAGGAATGAGAGTGGACCAATAAAAAAAACTTAACCAAGACCAAAAATAATGACTCGGATCAACCACACGCTTCCTTAATTAAATTTAATTCTTCAAATGAAGTGTAAACACCAGGTCGACCAAACCTAATGAAAACACAAATGAACATTGATGTACACTCTTCCCAACAAGAAGATAGCATGTGGATGACGCAAAATGCTTCATTATGCACAAGAACACATCTCAAGTTCCTTCAGATACATCCGCAACAAGTGCAATAATATTTGAACACTAAACACCTTCCATCAATCCATCTAGAGTGTGCAAACACATACAACTCTGAAACTTGACTTCCAGATCACCAAACCACACACATCTTTGCTAGAACTAATAGAACACCATTATTAGACACATTCCAAATCTGCAAGATTTGAAATAGAACAACGAAGGACTGCGGAGTAGAAACATTTCTCCTAGTCACAGAAAGCTAAATCTGCCAGAACGGTTCACACACCGGTGAACACAACTTTCACACTTCATCAAACCAGAAGTTACAAATTAGTAGATATCACCATCAAATCATCAAAAAATAACTCTCCAGATCTGCACAAGCATAGGATCAACACAGGAGAAATGCAAAGCACATACCAAAGTACATTTTGAATACTTACATAACTTTGACTTCTCTCTTTATTAATTTTCTCAAAAGCACTTGGAAACTCATCATTTCAGCACAACTGCAACATCATAAAGATAGCTCCATGTACTCACAACATCTCAACTATACATGCACAATCTGTGACATACTGAATTGTGTTGACATCAATGACAACATTAATGACAACACCACCAAACTAGCTCATACTTGCAACATATAATACACACACAATAATGTAACATTTATTTTATTTAAATTAAACTGCAAATTGTTTGCATTCCCCACACTAAGCATCCCATCTATATATAAATCATAATTTCTAAATGAAAAATAAATTTTGGAAATTTAGCTGTCCAATACACTTGCAATTCAAGCTATGACAACTAGAATCACCTGTATTTAGTGCAGAAGCTTCATGTCTCTTGAAGCGTCCTTCTCAATCCACCTGCCCTTGTTTTGTTCAAATTTGTTTCCTCGCCTATATCAACCATCTGGAAGAAAGACAAGTGTTAGTGATAGATTAAATTGGCAAATTAAAGACATTTGGTGCTACAAAGAATTCACTTCATTCCAAACTTCACCGATATTGGATTATATGTTGTGGTGACTACAACATGCCACCTTGTACATACAATAAACAAACATATTAATCTGTGTAATGTGAATTTAATTTCCAATTTAACCTATCACTAACACTAGTAATATATATTAGCAATTATATTTGCCATTTTTCCATTCTTCTGGAACTGTGAAGCACTGAATGCTCATTCAGATATATCTCAAACTCATCTCTCCTGGCATATGAAAGAGGCCATAACTTGCATAATCAATAAGGGAAAACAAGACAGACAAGAAAGATACCACATACCACTCTCAAACTTTAGTTTATATCATTACTTGTACAAATAACTAAAAAAATACAGATTATTGCAAGAAACATTGGTTGCAAAGCACAATGTGCATCGAAGATTCAAGAATAAAGGTTAAGAATTCAATGAAAACCTTGGTGATCACATTGATTGACCAAAAAATAGCAAGTGATCGCATTGGTTAAATATTATAATGCTCAAAATAATTACATGTTGGATAACACTCTGTGTTTCAATCTCCATGCTCAAACCTAAAGGGTGAAGAGCATAGGGAGGAGTTGCACGTGGGGAAACCACAAAACATACCAAATTGAGGTGAGGGTGACTAAGCAACTGGGTTGCTACTTGTAAAGGGTTTTGGAACAATATGTGGGTTGCAACTTTTATAACACCCAACATTTTCCAACCTAGAATTTTAGAAAACAGAAAGAATGTATTCAAAACCTTTTGTGATCAATGCAGTAACAAACCAACTAGTTTGTCACCCCTCGACTCAATTTCATTAGACATCCAGTGTTTTCCAACATGCAATTATATATAGACAGTAAGAACGTAATGGAAAAGTTTTGTTTAGTACATAGGAAGAATGTAATGGGATGCAACTAATCTCTAGACAAAACACACCAATGTACATACAAAAATGCATGAAACCATATATAGAAACATACATAACATGATGAGACAACGTAGTGGGGGGCCCACCACATGGGGGATAAAAGTGACGAAACTGATGCATGGGAGCAAACATTAGGGAAACAGTAGCAAGGAAATAACGACACCATCAGGTCAGTTTTCCCACCTCCTGCCGACTGATAAAACTGGGCCCCGTGGCTTGTGTGAGCATGGGGAGGAGTTGTAGGTGGGGAATACAAAAAACATACCAAATTGAGGTGAGGGGTGACTAAGAAATTGGGTTGCTACTTGTAAAGGGTTTTAGAATGGTATGTGGGTTGTAGGTTCTATAACACCCACTATTTTCCAACCTGGAATTTTAGAAAATAGTAAGAATGTAATCAAAACCTTTTCTGATTAATGCAGTAACAACCCAATTGGTTTGTCACCCCTCGCCTCAATTTAATTACACACCCATTGTTTTCCAACATGCAGTTATATATAGACTGTATGAACGCAATGAAAAAGATTTGTTTAGTACACAATAAGAATGTAATGAAGATCACCTTCGAAACTTATGCATACCACATTGAGTGAGATAAATAAAAGATAATGTATTGAGTGAAGAGATTCTCCTTGTTGTTCAGAAGTTGAGAAAGGTGCATGTGCAATATGCGTAATCAAAAATGGCAATGCAGAACTCGAGCAACATGTAGTAGAAAGTATGTAATCGAAAAGGAATATGCTCTAAAAACACTTGAAAAGAAGCAAAGCAAAGTGAATGAGAGAGATAATGTATTGAATGAAGAGATTGTTCGTCCTCTTCAGAAGTTGATGAAGGAGCATGTGCACTATGTGAAGTGGGAAAATGGAAATACAAAACCGGAGGTAGTAGGTACTAGAATGCATGGAATGAAAAATGATTCTTCTCTAAAAACACTTGAAAAGAAGCAGAGTATTATGAGTGAGATACCTAATGTATTGACTGAAAAGATCCTCCATGCTCTTGAGAAGTTGAGGAAGGTGCATGCACAATATAAGCAAAGGGAAAATGACAATGCATAAGTGGAAAAACTGAAGAGGTTTTGTATTGCACGACAATTTTTGTAGGCAAAGAAGTTGAGAGATGCTGCTATGGATGGAGTTGAACAAGTAAATTTTATCATGAATAACTTCTACAACACAGTATATTTTCCACTATGAATTGTAATAACTATTTTATTTATTAGTTCTAAAGCTTCATAAGTGTCACTTGCCGACTAATAACTTGTAATTTTCATGAGACACATTGCACGAAATTATCTTGTCCATCAAAACTTTTTCTCGAACTTCCCTAACTTATTATCCTTTCCAAAAATGGTACATAGGAATTTGAACATTCCTGCTCTTCAAGCCACTTTTAATGCATTCCACTCAATTATGAACACACCTTGGATAACTCTGCTTTCCTAATTTTGATTCAATGAGATAAAAGAGGAGTTACCCAAACAATGGTCAACATTGATTGGAAGTGCATTCAAAGTTGTGCTTCAAGAGGAAGATTATTCAAATTAATTTTGTACTCTCTCTAAAAAGGACAATAATGTTAGGGAAGTTCTTGAAAAATATTTTATGGACAAGAAAACTTAGGTGCTCTGTGTCCCAAGAAAATTACAAGTTATTAGTTTCACATAATTAAATGTAGACAACATGAGTCTAATGAAAACCTTTAGTTTTGTAGACAATAGGAATGTAGTGAAGTCCATTGACCTTCATAATTTAAAGCAACTCTTACTTACACAAAAAGTTGGATTTCAATTTCCTCATATGACTTAAAAATAAATGTAGAATATAATTTAAAACAAATAAAATGCTCGCACTAAACTAACTGACATGGGACAATGTGTTTTCCAACAATGCATACTATATATATATATGTTGACAATGAATAAAATGCTCAGACAAAACTAATTGACAAAGGACAATGAGTTTTCTAAATAAATTTTTTGACATAGGATAGTGAGTTTTCTAAATAGATTTTTTTTAGCTCCAAAATACTCGAACAAATATTTTCATAACGAACTAACTGGCATGCGACAGTGTGTTTTCCAACACTTTAAATAATGTGAGCATTTTATTTGTTCCAATCAGATTAAAAAAGGGAAATTCCATATTTATGTCAACAAAGAGTTGTTCTAAAATATTAAGGTGGATTTCATTACATTTTTGGAGCATACGAAACAAAAACTTTTCATGAGCAAATAACTAAGAGGAGATAGTGTGTTTTCCAACACTGCAACTAATGCGAGTATTTAATTTGTTCCAATCAGATGAAGAAAGTGAAATGAAATTTGGACTGTAGCAAAGAGTTATTCAAAAACTTCAAAGTGGTATTCACTACATTCTTGGAGCATAACGAAACAAAACTTTTCATAATGAATTAACTGACATTGGACAATGTGTTTTCCAACACTGCAAATGATGCGAGCATTTTATTTGTTCAGGTGAAATCACAATGCCGTGTTTCACCTTTTTCCCAAGATGGACATTTACATCATTTTTTTTAATTGAATCTTCATCTTCTAGCAGCTAAACCGTTAAGAATTTGAAGATGATGTAAACTAGTGATTTGTGGTAATTTGTGTGCAGATTTTAAATATATTTTTTAAATTTTTTTTGAAATAAATGATGAATCTTTAAACATCTCCTTTGATAACTAGTTTTAAACAAAAAATAACATTTTTCAGAAAGTAAAGTTTATGTCATACAACATAACTTTTTTTTTTCTGTAAAGGATAAAATTCTAATTTTTGAATATAGATTCTCAACATCAATATCTAGGGAAAGGATATTTTTTAATAATTTTTTGTTACATATATCTTTTTTAATTAATATTTGAAGTCATTGTAACTATAATTTGGACATGCATGTGTGTCGTACAACCTAACTTGTTGTGTATATATTGAAATCCAATTTTTATTTTTTTAGTGAAACAAAGACATCAATACCTAGGGAAAGGGTACTTTTTGAATTTTGTTTACAATGGTTTACTATTTTTCCGCCTCTATAGAACAAAGAGCTTGATGATCAGAGAAAGACCTATGTTCAGTAAAATTAAAAATTAAATAATAGACAAAATTAAAACATATCAAAACTATACTTGTTGAAAAGCTAGTTTCAAGGGCTACAATCTTGCAAAATATCATTTCTAAATGACATTAACTAGTCCATCAAAATGTAAAGAAAACATGTTTTTTTCTAGCATTTTGATAGGTGCGAAGGAGACTCCATTGTGGGTATCAAGGGGGTTTGATCTAAGGGGGTATTATCTATCCCTCTTCAATTAAAACCCTTTAAATGAAACCTCTCAAGGCTAAAATCATTAGTTTTTCTAAAAAAAGTGATTTCAAGAAAAAATCAGCATGTCCCAAAAGTGAGACACACTATTGTGGCAGCACCCATTCTAATTAGATGAAAAAAGGGAAATTCCATATTTACGTCACCAAAGAATTGTTCTAAAAGATCAAGTTGAACTTCATTACATTTTTGGAGCGTACAAAACCAACACTTTTCATGAGGGAATAATTGAGAGAAGACAATGTGTTTTCCAACACTGCAAACAATGTGAGCATTTTATTTCTATTTATTTTTTCTCTCTAATTGGTACAGTCAAAATGGCATCTGACTTTCCTCATCTGATTCGACCAAATAAAATGCTCACATTGTTGTGAAAAATTCCATGTTTATGCCATTTGGAAAACACAACAATGGAAGGTGTGATTTTGAAGAAATTCATACTGTTTTATAAAATTCCATGTTGCAAAACCGTGCGTGTTAAGAAGAAAGCAACTCACTGTGAGACAACCCTTTAAATTTAAATAAGAAGATTCAAATAATTGAAAACCCACATTGTACTTTTCAAATTACAAATA
Organism: Sequoia sempervirens; assembly: GCA_007258455.2. Lineage (NCBI taxonomy): Eukaryota > Viridiplantae > Streptophyta > Pinopsida > Cupressales > Cupressaceae > Sequoia > Sequoia sempervirens. Next base: position 7,817 of record VDFB02296827.1, on the reverse strand, counting down.
ATTTGTTCACTTTTTCTTTTCAATCATGCAAAATTTAAATGCAATTTTTACTCAAATTAAAAGTCCTTATAAATTTTGAAAGGGCCTTTCAATACATTCACACTATCTAAATTACAAAATATTTTCAAGACATTCATTTTGTTTTGTAAAAATTCATGTTGGAAAACCCTAGGTGTTAAGAAACAAGCAACCATATAGTGTTGTAAAACCCTTTGCAACTGAGATGAGACAGTGTGTTTTCCAACACTACAAATAATGCGAGCATTTTATTTGTTCCAATTAGATGAAGAAAGTGAAATGACATTTGGACTATAGCAAAAAAAATTTCAAAAATTTGAAAGTGGACTTTATTACATTCTTGGAGCATAACAAAACAAAAATCTTCATAATGAACTAACTGACATGGGACAATGTGTTTTCCAACACTGCGAACAATGTATAACAACACTGTGCCTTGCAGGTTTCATAATACTTGTTTTCCAATTCCAATACATTCTTGGGACCTTGTTTTGCTATTTACAAATAATGGTTTGGAATGCCAACATTTTTTGGCTTTTTTTCCATTATGAAATATGATTTAAAAAACCTGTCGGTGCTGACACATTTTCCTGGCATCAGGATAGGTGACGATAGGTTGGATTTAATGTCAGACCATCAAGTCTTTCCATTAGTGTGATTTGTCTGTCTGACCTTCTTTTCTATTGGGGTGTTTTATTCCAATTAGATGAAGAAAGTGAAATGACATTTGGACTGTAGCAAAGAGTTGTTCAAAAATTTGAAAGTGGACTTCATTACATTCTTGGAGCATAACGAAACAAAACTCTTCATAACAAACTAACTGACATGGGACAGTGTGTTTTCCAACACTGTAAACAATGTATAACACCGTGCCTTGCAGGTTTCATAATACCTACTATTTTCCAATTTCATTACATTCTTACTATCTAATTCACAAAAGGTTCTCAAGACAATCACAAAACATACCGAATTGAGGTCAGGGGTGAGTAACCAATTGGGTTGTTACTTGTAAAGGGTTTTAGAACAGTAAGGGTTTTAGGAGACAATGTGTTTTCCAAAACGTTAGTGTGGAAAATGGTGGCAAAAATGGAACCTTGTCTGGGCTTTTTGCTATTTGCAAATTATGATTTTGAATGCCATGTTTTGTGCTTTTTTTCCATTCTGAATAAGAATGTGAACAATGGGAACATTTTGGGCTTTATGTGGTTTTCAAAATATATCATTTCATTGTAGAACCCACATTGTGTTTTCCAACCTTGTAATATATGTTGCATAATTTATGGTTTCTATAAACATTATTCAGTTATTTCACTCATATTTCCACAATGGGTTGTCATTTATTTGATTCGACAATCATAAAATTTCAAAACCAACATATGAGAGGAAACCAAAATTAAAAAAACCTCAACACAAAAAAACATTAACAACTTTGCATTTCAAATAAAAACCCCTTTCCCAAGAAAAACCTTGCAACCTTCAAAATAAGAATGTGAATAATGGCGATATTTTGGGATTTATGTGGTTTTCAAAATATATCATTTCATTTGAGAACCCACATTGCGTTTTCCAACCTCGTAATATATTCCACATGGTTTTTGGTTCTATAAACGTTATTTAGTTATTTCACTCATATTTCCACAATGGGTTGTTCGTTATTTCATTCGACAATCACAAAATTTCAAAACCAACAGACAAGAGGAAACGAAAATTAACAACCCTCAACACAAAAACACATAAAAAACTTTGCATTTCAAATGAAAACTCCATTTCCCAAAGAAAACCCTTTGTTTTCATGTTAATGAAAACCCATCTTCACAACAAATAGTCGTTCATTCCTTCACAGTTCCTAGGCAGAATGGCAAAATGGCATATATTTCTGGTGGATATACATACCTGCTAGCTAGGTGCCCATGCTTTTCGAATGCATTTTCGCATGGAGGGTGGCCGCACTACTTCGGCCTCCGAATGCCTACAACTCCTTGTCGTTGCTCTCTAGCAACCTGCAAAATGTCGCTGTGGAAAATGGCGACGAAAATGGGACCTCGTTTTGCTATTTACAAATAATGGTTTCGAATGCCACATTTTTTTTGGTTTTTGTCCATTCCAAAATATTATTTTGAAAACCTGTCGGTGTTGACACATTTTCCCAAGGTCGGAGGATGATGACAGGTCGGAGTTAACGTCCAATTGTTCTTCCGTCGATGCAATTTTTCTGTCCGACCTCATTTTCTGTTGGGGTGTTTTGTCTAGCATATGTGATGGGGGATGGTGGTTATGATATAACGTTACATACATAGGTGTCTTTTTTCTACACTTTAGCTTTCTTCGTGGATAAATGGGTCTAAATAATAATTTGTTACTTTTTAATTATATTATCATTATGGTTTGTGTTAATGTTATATTTTTAAACTGAATTTAATTAAATTGTAAGTTTTTATTGTTTCTATTTTCTTATATCTATTTTTCTAAAACTCTTAGTTTAATGATGAATTTTTCATATCTATGTTGTTTTTCATTTAATTTTGTATTTATTTTGAAGAAAAGTCTTGATATGTATACACAATGACATATGGTGTAATCTTATATGAAGTTGTAGTTTAGATAAAATGTGGTGAGAAGTGAATTGATAGGAGAAATAGAAAGAAAGAATGACCAAGTTTGATGGAAAATATGATAGAAATGGTTAGAATTATGACAATTATCCCAAAAAATACTCACCTTAGGATGTTTTTGAAGCTAGTGACATTCAAGGCCAAATTTCAGCATCTTTCTTTATCGTTGCCTAAACTGTGTTAGGGTTTTCCATATTAATAAGTGTTTAGTATTTTAATGTTGGTTTTTAGTGTAGTTTGTAATAATTGTGTTGCATTTTATTAATCTGTTGGAAAATATGAACCTAAGTGTTCTTTATCACTTATTAAATATTAATGAATTTCAACTTCAAGATTGTATGATTAAACCTTAAGGATACATTTTTCTCACTTATTAAACCCTAGGGATTTATTTTAGAACTTATTAAACCCTAAATATTGATAGGTATATCTTATTTATGGGATGATATTTCACTTAGAAGTTACAACCTAGGGGCATTATTAAAATTTTCAAAATAGATTATTACCTAACAACATTTTAGGAAATAGAAACTATGAAACTATAAATACAAATGGCCAAAGATCAATATAGCATTACAATTATACTTTAATGAGAGAAATGTGAATGCTCCAAAAGGAAAAATAGTATTAAGAAATCTTACAATAGAATGGGTGAATTAATAATCTAGAGAATACATATATGTAGGCCTCTTGGATGTGCAAATCAAGGAGATGACAAGTATAAGGGGTACGAGTTAAGTTTCAATTACTCCCAATCAAGAGACGACCTTGATTAAATAGAAGTAGTAATTAACTACCATCAATCAAAGATCGAAGAGATAGTGATGGAATTTGTGTACCTCAATTCAAGGTGTATGCATTTCATTATTACCTACCTAGGATAAAATAATTAAACATTTATATTATCTTAAGTAAATTTAATAAATAGGTGTAATATCACACTTAAGATAAAAAATATCTAGTGTAAATAAAATATTACACCAACATCCCCCATAAGTACAAATTAGGAGGAAAAAGACATGTGTCCCAACAAATGAATCTTGTAGAGGTACCCATGTACAAATAGATCCTCCCCAAAGACAAGGAACACCCCTCATAAGAGATAATAACCCCCTTTGCTCCCGAAATAGAGGGGGAAAGACCCTCCCAAAAGATAGAGAAGAGAAGAAGTGATAACAAAGTAGCTCCGTTGAAGATAAAGCCTCCTAAAGTCCTTGCAAGATCAATTAGTCCACATAGTAGAGAGAATGTGAATGCAAAATGTCTTAAACTAGGTGTTGAAGTAGATCCCTTTGTAACAAATGGTGCACCTTCCTTTCAAAAGAAAGAAACATAAATTTGTAAGTATATACTCAATTCCCACTCCAAAGATGGAATGAAGAGTGAGAATATGAAGAAGATATTTGGAATATGCTCAAATATCTCCAAGTTTATGCTTAGATATTCCAAATTTTGATCAGGATTCTTAGGTCCACTACAAAAGGTGGCAATAAGGAAGCATGAAATGGAGAAGAGAGAGAATATAGGTTTATAAGTACCCTAATTATATCTAAAGATAAAATCCCTCCCCCAAAATAAGAGAACCAAAAATGGGTCCCAATAATAAGGCCATGTAAGGTATGCATGCACAAAGATGGTTCTCTAATGAGAGGCAAGGAGAATCGCCCCAAAATGAGTACAAAGATGTCTCTAAATGTTTCTTAATAATGTTGATGCCAATATGTGATAAGTTTTGATGTATCAAATCCATTATTAAATAGGATTTATAATAGATCTCAACATTGATATGAGAGATAAACCAACATCTAGGTACTTCTGCATAAATGATCAACATAAATGATGACTTAGGTGAATAATAGGATTTAGGAATTGCAAGTTGTGTCACTATGTAAGTGTGTAGTGGTAGAGAAAATTCATCTAGAGAAGTAGATACAACTCCATCAAAGCTAACATTAAAAGAGAAGATAGATATCCTCAATATTGTCATCAAGATAGATAAAAGGTGTAAGTTGAAAAAAAACATGAAATGAATGGTAATTAGACCTCCCAATGAAGTGGGTCTTGTAGACATGAAGAACCTACTACAAAGAATCACCAAAAAATCTCAAAGAAGTGACTTGCAACATGTGAGAGAGGAATATCCTATAAGAGGAAAGATATATCCCCAATGGTGTAATCTAGATCTGAAATGTGGGACTCTACAAATAAAGAAGTTATTTCTCGTAAGAATGTGTCCCAATGAACTGAATCCATAAGATGTATATAATTCTAATATAAATAATCATTAGAAGCTCTCAAAGAAGCATATTTGAACTCAAAAGTAGCAATAGTTATAGGAGGAATGTCCTTAACTATAGATGAGGTATCCTAAGGAGGAGGAGGATCAACGGTAGTCTTAGTATTGTCTACACATTAAAGGCTCTTCAAGGAAGCATTACTCTCATATGTAAAATAAATGTCTCTATATAGCTATTAGATGAAGGTCCCATGAGTGAAAGGGAACTTAGTGTACTTAAGATGATGTTGAATATCCCTAGAAAAAATGAGACATAATCGTTCGTGGACCTTGTTATGTTTGTTCAACAAATCATGTTTGTGTTCATAATCACTTGGCTTAGGAAAAAGTCCAAGGAGATAAGGCATTTGATCTTGCATAATGCATGGATTCTCTATCTCTTGTTTTTAAGATAAATAGTTCTTTGAATTTAGCCTAACTATAAAATTATGGAAACCAAAATCCATGATGAAAACTCCTTCATAGTGGAACTTTATCTTAGTTCATGATTATAATACCCTAAGATAAGACCTCCGTTGGAACTCAATCAATGAAACCCTCAACAAAAATGATTTCATACTTTATAATTAGTGCAAGTACAATTGCCACTAGTGAAACACAATGTGGACTAGATTCCATGCTTTTACAAATGCTTAAATACGCTATAATGTTGAAAGTAAACTATGGAATAGATTCAAGAAAAAATAACATCACCACTATGAAGTACACAAAAAAGCATGCATTTTTGAAAAAATACCTAAGAAAGTGCTAGTATGTGCTCGAATGAACAAGAATGTGTAGTGTCTTGCTTATGAAAATTTACAAATTCTAGACAAATAGTGCATCAAAATAAAAAAATATTAAACCACCTCAAAGAGCACAAAAACTCCCAAATTAAATAAATTGCTTGAAAAGTGGAGCTCATATGGCCTAGAACAAAGCCTTTGAAGATAGATTGCTAGTACCAAAATTGCAACTATGAAGGTGGTTAGATTGGAGGGAAGAAATGATGATGTCATGTTGACTTCAACAAAATAATCAAATATTTTACAAGAACATTCTTTATAACTCAAATATTCCAAAACCACCAATTGTTTACCAAAAAACTACCACTATACTACAAAATTGTCATCATACTATGAAATTTCCAATTAAAAAATGATCTCGCCTTTGGTTGGTAGTCCAATTTTAGAGTAGAAAAGTTGTTTTAGTCGCTTGTAGAGAAGAGGAAGGAGTTCGGTGCCAGTGGTGATGCTTATAGCAATGGTGGGGCCAAAGGCCTCTGCTTAGCCTTATGTGTCATGTACTTGAATAAGGATACTTAACCATTAAAACAATTTTTTTAATTGTAAGTCATATGCTTCCACAAGGGGTCATACAACCTCCCTAGGAATTTATTTTTCCCTAAGTGCTCCTACCACCAAATTTGAAAAACTTTATATGAAAAATAGGGGTTTTGGGGCCTTCTAGATGCAAAGAAAGCTCCAATTTGGTTTGAAAATGCCCTAAAATAAACAGTTTGCCTAATGCCACAAATGAATGCCTAATTATAAATAAGCTTTTCAAACTCTACTTTTGATGAAGAAAAATTCAAAATTGACTTTCTCAAGCTTGTTGGATGTAATGGAACAACTAAAAATACTACCAAGTGTCAACTGAAAATATCAATATTGGTTGAATTATACTTGATCCATGAAGAATCGAAACGTAACAGAACCACTAATACCCGCATCTCAACAAGATCATTCAAATGAAATTGAATCTAAATATTTATCAAAACCTAACATACTAAATTATGAAATCTTTTAAAACATCTACTCTAATCCATCTGAAACTTATCTCGTTGTGAAATTGGTGTCGTGTTGATGTGGAACAACAACCCTTTCCCAATCCCGTGATCAGTGAGCTTGTTTTAGTCGATTATATGGAAGAGAATCAATGAAACCATTGTGATTGATGTATGGAAACCTAGTTTATGCTAAAAATGAACATGATGCAAGCTAAGTTACCATTATTTTATGCTAAAAATGCACTGATTATGCTATTTCTAAGCTAATCTAAGCTAAAACTATGCTAAAAGATGAAAACCCTAATTCATATATAAACTAAGATGGATGCATGGAAGCCATTAATGGATGCTCTAAGCTATTATGCAATTAAAACTAACTAAAATAAGCTAAAAGTGAGGTAAATATGAGATTATGGATGCAAGTGAATTCAACAACATAAGTTTGCAATTGAAAGATGAATCTATTTGTCTCCAAATAGTGACCTATTTATAGGAGAGAAAATGAGGAATGAAGGGTTGAGATCAAAAAGATTATTCAACAGTCCAATATGAAGGAGATGAGAGGCATGGATCATGGATTCTCATCAACAGATGAGAATGCATGATGAGATTTAATCAAGTGCTTACACTTTCCTAAAACAAACACACTTTTGACTTGCTCACACAGGTCAAAGGTAACTTGTTCAAAAGGTTAAAGGTTTAGCTTGTTCAAGAAGCCAAGTGAGATGATTTGGAGGATAGATAATATTCCTTAGAATATTCCTTTAGGTGAGGAAAAAAGGTAATTTATAAATTAAAACAAAGTTTTAATTGTGCAAAAAGGGATGAGGAATATTCCATGGGAATATTCCTTTTGCTTAGAGGAAAGTTAGTTGAATTGCTAATTATACAAGATTTAATTTATGCAATTAGGGGATTAGAAGAATTAAAGTTATTTATTAAATTAAATGATTTAATAAATGGGAGAAAGGTGAAATGATATTTAATTAAATAACGTAGGGTTATTTAATTAATAAGATGACTTAGGGAATTAAATTAAATGTTTTGATTTATTTAATTTAATTAGATGAAGTGTTAGTGCGAAAAGAGATGAATTAACCCAATTAAATTAATTAGGCCAATA
>VDFB02296826.1:0-14101 GCA_007258455.2 Sequoia sempervirens | reverse complement strand
CTTACGCAGATCTGAGATATGATCCCCTCTGTTTTTGGAGAAAACAGTCAGATCATCCATGTAAATGATAATGCACTTTCCTATGATGTCCTTGAAAGCGATATCCATAGCTCGTTGAAACGTGGCTCCTGCATTGATAAGCCCGAATGGCATCCTCCTGTAGGCGAAAGTTCCCCACTTGGTCGTAAAGGCAGTCTTGTGTCTGTCCTCATACTGGACCATCACCTGATTATATCCTGAATAGCCGTCCAGAAAGGACATCATCTGCGATCCATTAACCACTTGCAACACTTCATCCAACGAGGGAACTGGATAGTTATCCTTTTCAGATGACCTGTTCAAATTTCTGAAGTCAACACAGAGCCTAATTTCACCGTTCTTTTTTCTAACTGGCACTAGGTTTGCCACCCAAGTAGAATGCCTGACAGGAAATATAATTCTAGCGGAGAGCAGTTTCTGAACTTCCTTCTGTATGAGTGGCTCCAACAGCGCATTAATAGGTCTCTGCCTCTGTCTAAAAGGCTTAGCGCCTGGCTTGAGAGGTATAGTGTGAGTAATGATGGATGTATCATAAGTCTTCAAGTCTTCATAACCCCAGGCCACTATGTCTGGAAAATCGTATAAGGCCCTGATTATTCCCTGTCTTTCTTCAGGTGTACAAACCTTACCAATGAAAACATTCTTCACATCTTCTTCAGTGCCTACATTGTGAGTGTCACACTGCCCACTGATAGACTCTTTCTTAGATTCCTGTTCCTGATCTCTGATTTTATCCATATCGAAAATCCTCTCCAGCTGTACCATTCCTCTTGGAATAGTATTGGACTTCAAGTTTAGCACACCTTCCAGATCCAATTCTGCTTCCTGAGGTTCTGTTTCGTCAATGATCTGTGAAGCAAAAACATCAGTGTTCGTGATAAAGTCAAGGATATGCTTATCATCCTCAAACACCTGAAAATTAGTCACATTGTCAGGGACTGACGGGACAGGAGTTAATTCAACAGTAAACTTCTTCAATCCTGACAAAGACAGGGGCTGCAAAGTACTGGCCGCTTGCGCTAGAGAATCAACAGTTTGATTCTTCTTCCTTGGGATCAATTGGATATTAAAAGCGTCGAACCCCTCAATGAGGTCCCACACTCTATGCCTATAGTTGGTCATTCTCCTGTCGTGGCAGGCATACTGCTTTCTTACTTGTTTGACCACTAATTCTGAGTCACCAAAAACTTGTAGGACCTTGACCTTTTTCTTGAGTGCCATAAGGAGTCCGTGAATTAAAGCTTCATATTCAGCCACATTATTTGTACAATGAAATTGGAGTCTATGAGCTGCGAAGAAACTCTTACCTTTGGGACTTATCAATTCAAATCCAGCTCCAGCCCCTTGCTTGGACTTAGATCCATCAAACTTCAGAGTCCAGTATTCCGCAGTGGTGGTCTTCTTCATTTTGTCTTTTGGTTTATCAGTAATAGAGGTTTTCACAGCTACAACAGGTTTCTGATTCTCAGACTTTGCCTGCAGACTCTGTTCATCTGTGCCAACCTCCTGAGATGGATTTATGCTTTTGTACACTTCTTTCACTGCTGTCTGACACAAGCAACACTCCAATTCTGAGTGAGAAGCATTGTGGACTCTGCACCAATTCGGCAGGAGTAACTCCTTAAAACTTGTCCTCCTTCCCAAGTGAGTTTGATTTTCTACACATTGCTTAATGAAATCCTGAAAATTGTCCAGTAAGCTGATCTGTCTATCCTCAGATTCTTCTTCTTCCTCAACTGATTCTGTTAGGACTTCAACAAGACTGGACCCTGTTTTAGCATCCACTGGCATCGTATGCAACATCAGCACCTCTTCTACATCTGATTCTTCATATGGGGCGGATAGCAAGTAGTTTCCCATTCCAACTTCTGATATGAGAACCTCGGTCAAAGTCTTTTGGTATTCTGTTATCATGTACTTCATTCTAGGCTCCCTCTCAATCCTTATCTGATTGGGCACTCCCTTCCAGGGAAGCCACATGTGAGAGTGGTCGGTAGATACATACCCATTCAGGGCCCTGGTGAAATCTCTTCCTAAAATTAAACCGTATGCATCAGGAATGTCAGCTACCTGAATGTTAATAACCTGTTGGATTCTAGGATCAGAAGCGATCTGCATATGGATCATGTTAAGTTCCCCTACCACACTTACTTCGGTCCTATCCAACTGATTCACCTTCTTCTGGGAATCAGCAGGGGTAATTCCCAGAGCCCTACAAACTCCAAGAGGCATCACATTAGTGGAAGCACCAGAATCCAACAGACAATTACGGAGGTTCTTACCAAAAATTCTGACAGAAATCAGAAATGGAGGAGTCTCCATTTTTCCTTGAAACAAAGTGGGCTGGGTATCCATCTGGGCCACTTGAGTTCGGTCCTTTTCTTTTCCTCTATCTCCAGGGGGGGATTAGTCCTATCCGGTGTCTGACTTTGTGTGTTCACATGCTGAAAACTAGAGGTCTGGCTGTCATGCTCCCCAGAAGATTTGTCCAATGTCTTTGAATTTGCATCATAAGTACCCAAGACAGCCTTTCTAATTGCAGGAAACCTCAACAATTCAAAAGCAGAAAGGTTTACCTTTAATTTTTTGAATTCCTCTGCGACGTACGAAGCCATCTGTTCTTCACTCATATCAATAGAAACCTCTTTAGATGGTTCCTCTACCTTCTCCTTACTTATTTGAACAATCCTCCTCTGTGGGTTCCTGGTCACAGCTTGGTTCATCTTTCAAAGGTAACGCTGGACACCGTGATAAGACGCTACTACTTGTAATTAGGATCCTGGAGCAGAAAGAAATTGGAGGAATGGCGGTGAAGGTCAGTCTCCAGTCGTATGCCTCAGATATATATCCTCAACTGTTCTTCAAACATTTTGAACTTCTTCAACATAGGTTTCTTCCTGATCCAAGGGGCCATTGTCGTTCATCTCCCCTTCGTTAAACAGCTGAGCTACTTCATCTCCATTACAAATCTGATCAATTTCATCTTTCTGGAAATCAGGTTCTTCTGGTACATTTTCATTACTAGTGGGAAAAGGAGCATGGTTCAACACCAGCACAGGGGAATCATATGAATTGGAAGGAACAATCTCCTGCCCATTCACATTATTCTCTACCTCATACTGAAAGATAGAAGCCGCAGTCTGGAACTCAGGACATTCCAGTTCTGAATGCTGACTTGTTTTGTGAAGCCTACACCATCCTGACAGGGCTGCTTCCGAGAGATACACCCCGGTGGGAGGTTTATCTTGACTAACTGGCTGGTTGGCAGATTGATTAACAATCTGATTGGCTGGCTGATCCAATGGAGTAGGAACTCCTCCATTATTAGGCCCTGTATTCCAAGTTCTGTTCTGTCCCTGTGATGGCCTTTTGTCAAATCCTGCCCCACTTCCTTGGCCTCTATCAAAGTTTTGCCTCCTATCGTTGTTGAAACCTCTATCCTGGTTATACCCTCTGTCATTGTAAAATCCTCTGTCATTGCGTTGTCCCCTGTCGAAATTCTGCCCCTGTGAGAACTCCCTGTTCGGATTGGATTGCATTCCCTTTTGAGCGGCTTGCAATTGGCTATTCTGGTTTCTCAAATAAGTCACCTCTAGATTTAGCTTCTTTATTTGTTCAGCCATTTCGTCAATTCTTTCCTTATTAGGGTCTCGGTAGGGAGGCTGGTTTGGGTTACTCAGAGGTGGGACAGGTACTGGGGCGGATCCCAGAGATTGATGCAACACTTCCGAATTCTGCAGATAAGCCGGGAAGCTATTTGATTGTGACTGGTACATAGGCTGGTTAACCTGCTGTTGAGGGAAGTTCATCATAGGAGAAACCTGACTCATAGGATGACCCGGGTGTGGTACCATTGATAATTGAGGGACTGGATTCATAATAGGGGTATGATTGGTGAGAGCTTGATTTACTGCCTGAATCTGGTTAGGGTGCGCGACTGGTCCCAGAGAAGGCAATGGCCCTGTCAAGTGCTGTCTCAAGTCTGTGCTAAGCTTGACAGCCTCCGTGTAAGCGTCTGTCAAGGTAGCTGGAGGGTTAGGTCTCCATTTCAGAAAGGTTGCCGTTAGACTATCCAGAGCTTCATAATATACTCCCAGGGCAGTACCATCATCTAGGACATATGGATCTTGCAATCTGGTGAACGCACGATGGAATCTATTATTGAAACTGGCTATGGGTTCGTTGACTTCTCTCTTGACTTTGATAAATTGCAGGTATAGCTCATTAGCACTGATGGGTATTCGAAACTTTTGCAGAAAGGTTTTTTCAAGGTCACCCCAGTTTTGAATTGAGCCAGCAGGGAGATGGTTGTACCAATAAAAGGCTTCTTCACCCAGGGAGTAAGGGAATAACCTACAAGCAACATCTTCATGGACAATTCCTCTGTCTTTAAGGCAAGTTTGGAAAATCCTTATGTGTTCTTCTGCAGTTCTATTCGGGTCATTTACATGGAATTTCGAGCAGAAATGCTCAGGATTTTTAGGCATTACATTATAAGCTCCGAAGGACAAAGGTGACGGATTATTGGCAAGGAAATCCATTGGTAAAAGTGGGGGTGGAGGTTGTGGTTGGTTAACGGCAGGCTGGAACTGTTGAAGGGGAACCTCTTCAGGAACGGGTATTGCTTCAACCTCAGGGTAAGAAGATATGGACGATGTTGGTGAAGGGATAGGTAAGGATGATACTCCCCTATATGAGGATGTGGATGATGTTGGTGATGGAGCGGGCGATGATGATTCTCCTCTCCCTCTAGTCCTTCTTGACCTATTGGGAAATTGAAGTTCCTCTAAATCTTCCTCTCTGGTGGTGGATCTGGTATTTCTCCTAAATCTCTCTGGAGAGATGGAATTCAAGAAACGATCCAGTGTGCTCATTCAGGCCCTCCTTCTAGCGCCAATCTGTTGATGGTGTTTTCTGCACAGCAACAACTCAGATAGAATACAAAATCCTATCTCTCTTGAAAGGTAATCTCCAATAATGAATTACTGAAAATCACCCCAAGGTCACTCGGGTGTTAGGTCATAACAATGCATAAAACAACCTGTATAAAATGAAACTGTCAGTAATCACAATGGACCTTACTACAAACAAACTAAACTCTTCAACTTACTCAGATCTAACAACATGGATGAGATCTCAGAATCCTAAATCTAACCGACAATAAAGAAATTGCAAAGATAGGGATGCGGTAGTTGCACAAAATCTTTTAAAATTTATTAGAAACAGACATAATGTAAATGACATATTTGGAAATGGGACCCCTATCTCAAATAACCAATTCCTGTTCGACCCACAAGGCAATCTTTACAAGAACAGTGCAATCTTCTGAGGAGTATGAATTTTCAAATCATAGACTTGTATCTACAACCGAACCCAAGCACATTTGAATATATATGGTCCAGGTTGACTTCACCAGCCTACTACAATCAGATAGTTACTGGGAGTATAGACCAAAGATAGCTACCAACATTCCAAATATGAAATCACATACACCATTTATCCAACTAAACTAATTTATTTTTGAATAATAAACCCAAGATCTTCAAGCAATATAAAAGATAGAACAAAAGAACCATGCAAGATGAGATAACACAAAGGATTTCACCAGGAGAACCACAATGCCTTCAATTGTATTAATCATCAAATGCTGCAACAATTCAACTGTTCTGAATATGATACTTGCTTTTAAGAAATTCTAAAACTCTAACTATTGCTCTTGCTAATCTCTACTATCCAAAATCTTCTGAACCCCCTTACAATAAGGCAAAGATGCCTATTTATCGAATTTTTTCCCAGAACATGTCGGCCCAGCCAAACATTTTACAAAAAAGAAAAACTGCCAAAACAGGTCGGCCAAGGAAACAAACTAAGGCACACATTCAATGCCATCATCCAAGTCGGCCAAGGCACAATCCCCAAGGAAATCTGGTCCAATGCATGCCCTATGATAATAGGGAAGCACAAATCTCGAGATAAACCTTAATTGCCACTTCCTTTGTCTTTCCTCCGCGCTGATGACCCTTGGACCCTCAAGAAAACTCCTTCCAACTCAGCAACAGGTGGCAATGGCAAAACTTTGAGCTGGCATTTAATTGACTCAATCCCTTCATTGGACCGCTCAATGGTCCCCTTCCAATCCTTTCCGCTGGTCAGGTATCTATCTATCACTGCCAAATATGTAGCCGCATCATCAAGCATATGGCCAGTGACAACCTCATCAGAATCTGGGGCATAAACCTCATGCCACCATTCCTTCAATTGATCCAAACTCAGGTACTTGGGAGCCATCTTATTCCTCCCTGTCATCACTTCAAAAAATGCAATGCAACCATCATAGATTGCAGTAAGGTCGACATCAATGGCTTTTCTTCGTTTCTTTATCTTTTTCAGGGCTCCCTGCCTGATCTGTAATGCTTCAAACCATTCCCATGGTTCATCCAACCTGGAAGAGGGAAGAATTCCATCCTTGCCCAATTGTTCCCTGCCATGCCCCAGAATAATCTTTGTCTTCTGCAACAAAGAATCGACATCATTCATATCCTGAGAAAGGATGCTTTCCATCAGCTCTTTTCCTTGGACTGCATCCTTGCCAACTGACAGGATCTCCTTAATAGCCTCATCCCCTTGTGTCCGAACACTCATCAACCAGTCCAGGGCAGCTTGTGTGGAAGCCTTCATATTTTTCCCCTTTCCAATCTGAGATAACATTGCATCCCAGTCGAGAGGAGTGTCCTCCACTATCACCTGTTTCTTCCTTGCTATTTCTTTTTCTAACCAGTCCGGGGCTACAGGGTCCGTCCGGATTCCTTCTGTGTCAGTTTTCCCCGGGTCCTCTGTGGCTTTCTCCTCTTCTGCTACTGCCACCTCGACTTCTCCCTCTTCTGTTGCCTTGTCATCATCTTTCTCTGGGGGTTGTTCACCTTGGTCCATCTCCTCAAATCGCAACTCAGGAAGCACCGGCGATGGAGTTCCAGCGGGGATGCTTTTCTCTGGTTCTGGAGATCCGCGGCCCTTCTCACTCTCCGGAGAGTCCTCGTACTGCACCAAGGGAGAAGTGTGCCTTTCTTCTGTCTCTACCTCGAGCCCGGCAGCCTCACTGAATAATGCCCCTTCCTCAAACGGCTCTGCTTCTCCGCTGATTTCCTGCTCATCCGGATTTACCGGTTCTGTTACACCCTGTGGAGGAGAGACAGGCTTGTCCTGTTCAGGGGCTGGCGATATTGGAGAAGAAACCTTTGGCTGTGCAGCATCCTTTGGGGACGGAGTTCTGGATCTTCTGGTGTATACTTTGGTCTTCTCCCCTCCGGAGCTTTCTACATCCACAACTGGAGGCTCATCCTCCGAAGTCGTTTGGCCTTTCTTTTTCGCCACCCTTGTAGTTCTGGCCTTCTTGGGCGGTGGAGGAACATCCTCCTCCTCAGCTTTCTCCACCTCCTCCTCGTCCGAGGACCTGCTGATAGTCAGGGTCTTCCACCTGCGTTTGCCGATAGGTTTCCTTTTTGCTGCAGGTTGAGTCCCCTTAGGGCTTCTGACCTTGATTTTGAAAGGAGAGGCCTTGGCTGTTTTCCCTTTGGGGTCCTCTTCCCCGGATTCCTCTGAAGTGGACATGGGGTTGAGATTCCCCATCAGGTCGAAAGTGAGGGGAACATTGGCATTTTCCAACACCCAGACCTCATGTTTGATCCAGGCAAAGGTATATTTTAGCACCGGAGCCACTAAGTCCTCCAACTCTGTCACCTCAGGCTCATTCCAGTCAATATCCGCTACTGACCTATCCTTGATGGGCTCATAGACATGGTCCTGGACCAATTTTCCATCATCCTCCAGCTGATCTGGAATCAGCTTCACATTGTACTGCCTAATTGCCTCCACTGGCAGCCGGGAATACCTTTTCCTTCGTGCGTCTAGGTCATCCTTGATGTTGACCCAGTAGTCTTCCAAGTCCTCCTTGTGCCTGTATTCCCGGGTAGCCCTTTTCTGTGCCCCTCCGGTGATGTCAAAATTCATTCTCTTTGAATGGAAAGAGAATCCATAGGCTGCCAATTCCTCACCTGCAGTATGAGCCGATTGAATGGAAGGACACATCACATCCACGCCAATCCCAAGAGGGAAGTCACCTCCAAAACCAGTTTTATGTTTCTCCTTCTTGACCACCGTATCGAACTCACAAATTTGTCTTTATCACCTCCAGAGTACCATGGCTGCGATACCCGCAATCAGAAGCAACGGGGCATCATCAACCGCATAAGTGAGTAAACTCGATGAATCAAAGCCCTGGCACCTTGTAATCAACCCCAATTGGCCTGGTTAACCGATGTTCGCATCGGCAACCGGTAATGCATAGTGTGAAGGGCATCATTGCCCTCCTATAACTCTGCGTTCATGGGCCCCGGGGATAGGACTCCCCAGATATGTCCCGCTCCAATAGTTCCCTACGGGAGAAGTCCTTGTAGGATAGGAGATGGCCAGATATATATAACGGCGATACATAGTAAACTCTTTCCTTCCAAAACATTCCCCGCCTGTTTGTCTATTTCAAGAATCGATAAGTCCCAAAGGTATCTGCCTTACCATCTTGGCAGGATCAAGGACCATCCAACTTTCAAATACCCCGCTGAGTCCAACACCCCGCCAACAAAGGTATGGCATCACAAATATCCCAGCCCAACTCACCGCAACCGCTTGGGCACCTAGAGCAGGAGACTTGGGCTTCTCAAGCCATGAGTTGATAAGCTGTTGAGCCTTGACTGGCTCGTTCTCATAATACGTGCGAGCAGTGTCAATGTTTAGGGCGCAAACCGAGGGGAGATCCGGCATGCTGAAAGCTCGGGCAATGGAGGCTGGACTGAAATTTGCCAACACCCGCCCCTCAGTACTAACTACCATCTGTGTGTCAAAGGCGTACTGCCTAGCACACTCCAAAATCAGCTCGTAACACTGGACTGCTGGAGGGAACCCTGCCATGTGTACCAACCCTGAGTTCATTATCCCTTGCCTCAATGCCGATTGGTCCTTCTCAGCTGTTCTCTGTTTGAATTCTTCGTAACGCCAGGCACCAACGTTGGTATCAGACACATCTGCCCACACGGAGGATATCTTACTCTCTGGGACCTGACTCCTCATGTCTAATCTCAATTTTTCTGTCTCGGAAACTGCAAATGCCCCCGCACCACCTTTGGACTTCCCAGCAGCAGCTTTGCTTGATTCAGCCTGCACATCCAAGAATTATTATTAGAATTTAATTATTAAGCTCATATCCATCCAAAAGGTTAGCATACATCATACAAATCCATTAAAACCAAATGCCAATTGCCAATCTTCCGAGATCCGGAGAAATCAAATAATCCGGGAAAATCGTATAATCCGGGAAAATACATTCGGGGCGGAATTCTGGAGAAATCCGACCCAGACGGACTCCTGCCACCAAAGCACTATTAGCCATGTAAATCATTAATATGCTCGGAAATCAAAGGAAAATCATCAATTTTACTCTTTGGCAATCAAGAAATAGGCATTAACAATCACTCCATCAATTCCCTCATCGAAATATACAAAAGAATGCAATCAGACAGGAAATCCGGAAAAATCCGAATGGGACGGACTTTCGCGGACGGCATCAAATGCACCGGAAATTAACCCTGTCCGCGGAATAAAAGGAAACCGGGAAAATCCGGGAGACCAGAAATTCCGCGACAGCCTCGGAAACCCGAAAAATGGCAAAACGCGCACCAAAACAGGAGCGACCACAAGATCTTCAATATCAAAGCTCGAATGAACCCAAAACCGACGACAATCACCAGACTCGAATATGCAAAGAGGGTCCAACACTCAGAAGCACTCAAAGGAAGGATCCCATACTAAAATGACGATGCCCTAAATCGAACAATCACATATCCGCCATTAGAACCAGAGCAAGCTTTTAGGGTTAAAGTATCAGTTCGGGATTTACCTAAAAGCCCTCTAATCCTCACAGGACGGGGAAGCCAACATAAAACGAGGCGAAAGTCATTCAAACACAAGATCAAATCATCGCTTTAACCGACACACCAAGAAAACCCTAAATTCGCATGGTAACACATCCCGCACCCAAAACAATTAAGCAACACGACCCAGAATTCCGTCTAAAGTGTAAATATGCAATCAAGCGGATAAACGGAACTCATAGGGCACGAGAGATGGGCTTCAAATAAAAAAAAGACGGATCAAACCGACTGAATAAATACGACACCCAAAGTCAAAATATGAGCCGACCCCAAAATTCAACAACGCCTAGTACAAGAAAATCTCAAATCACCATGCAAACAAACGGAAGGGCGACGAATACATACCATGGATCAAGACGAGCAGAAATCGAGCTTGGAAAATCAATCCACGTGACAACACGTCCAGGCAACGAGATACTGGCAGCAACACTCAAGCAATCCACGCGCAAACAATCCAAGATCAAACCCCAAAGCTCAAACGAAAGTTCTGAATCGCCAGAGCAAAATAAGAAGCAAGCAGTCGAAGTTAGAATGAATCAGAAAACGCCCTAAATTCGCCCTTATACCCGTCTGAACCAAGATACCTCAGCCATTAATGCGCGAAAAGACGTTTCTGACAGGTCCGGAAACCCGTGCCCCAAGTGGGTGCCGGAGGAAAATCGAGAATCTTGTGGGGAACCATGATTCGCGGAAATATAAGCGAAATCGAGGGGAAGATGTCCGGGATTTTGACGGAATCCGGGAAAATCCGACTGGACCGGAAAGTCCCGAAGTTAGGAGAAAACCCGGAATCGGAGAATTCGGCAAGAGACGGACAAGGAACCAGGGCCGGAGAAATCCGCCAGAGGCGGAGAATCCCGGATCCAGGTGAAGACCCGGACTTGGCCAAAAACTTAATTTCAATCAATATCAACCCCAAGGCAAGGGTGAAGCCAGCAAAACCAACATGTCAAGACCCCAAAATGATAAATCCAATAAAATCAAAGGTCAAAGACACAACGAAGAAAGGGGGTCCCCACTCCAAGTGGGGCGTGTGTGCAAAAACTGCACAACAAATGGCGACTTCTGGCACGGGAAATGCTCTGAGCATTTGTGATAAACTGAAATCGAACCCGAACTTCACGGTTTCTCGCGTACTAGCCGCCACCTAGTTAAAGCAAAAAACTCGGAACATTCAGACATTCCTGCTCACCGGGGTCAAGTGTGTGCGGTGCATATATTACTACCTTCCAGTTGCAAAAGGCAGTTGGTATGAGCGAGCTCACGTAAAGATTACGACCTAAAAATGGCACACGGATAGAGCCTGCAGCTGCGGTGATACGTTCATAGCCGACGAGGTTATCATTTGTGATCCTCACGAAGACATAAGCTCTCTTTGCCCGGCCAGTCTATAGCCCGGTAGAGATATTGAATCCCCGATGAGTTGAATTCCAGACATAAGATTTTTGCAATATCATTTCTTTCTTTGCTTCTTCCTTTTTTTTTTTTTTTTTTTTTTTATCTGAATGTTTCTTTTTACTCGAAAGCTTATTCAGCACAATGAGCGATGAAGTTCACACTCAGGGCTGAGAACCACAGTGGCACTAGAGCAGAAAAAGATTTTTTACCTGTCCAGACCTTGTAAGGACCTTTTACGACTTCAGGTATATTTAAAGATTAAAGGTATAAGACCCCAATACATTCTTGTGCAGAGTGACCAGAAAATCTTCGCCTTACCACAAGGACAAGTGACATAGGCAACGGAATTCATACCATAACATTCTGGGAAAAAGATTAAAGTTTGTAAGGGAAATATCAGAAACATTAGACCTGTTTTGCCACCATTATCATACAGATACACCCACAATCCCACAAGGAGATAAGACCAAAAGCAAGAGAAACGCAAAGCAAAACAAACAAACCAAAGCAGACCTACCCTAACCAAACAAAGCCAGCAAAACGAAAGGGAAACCTACCCTAACCAAAACAAACAAACAAGCAAAGAAAGCAACCTAACTAACTATTTACAGGGGAAAGGGCTGAGAACAGCTCAAGACTGGAAATAATGTTTAAGATACTGCCCATTAACAGGCAGTGGCATGTCCTCTCCCGTGAGAGTCCTCAGACGGAAGGCATTATCTCCCAGAATTTCAGCAATTTGGTAAGGACCAAGCCATAATCTATCAAACTTACCATGGCTACCCTTCTGATCATGCGGCTTATCCCAATACAGAACAAGGTCAGAAATCCTAAAGGCTTTGACCTTAGCTCTCCTGTCAAACCATCGCTTGACTACCCCCTGATGTTTGGCGAATCTTTCAAGGGCATTATCCCATTTTTCCTCAAGATGCAACAACTCAGCTAATCTCGCTTCCCTTCTATCACCCTCATCATAAAACTGGTTGATAAACTGCAGAGTTGGGATTTTAAGTTGGATAGGGAAAACTGGTTCCAAACCGTACACTAAATGATAAGGAGAGGTACCAATGGAGGACTTAACCCGAGTACGATCTGCCCAAAGAGCAAACCTAAGCTGGGTATGCCAGTCCTGTGGGTTCCTCTCTAACAGTTTTCGGATAACAGTCAACAGGTTCTTATTAGAGGATTCAGCTAGACCATTCCCCTGGGGATAATAATTAGATGCAAACTTAACAACAATGCCATGATCAAAAGCCCAGTTTGAGAATTTCAAGGATGCAAAGGCGGGACCATTATCACACACAACAGCAAAAGGACATCCAAACCGATTGAGAATGGCAGATTCTAAGAAATCGATTACTACCTCTGACGTACACTGCCTACAAGCAAATGCTTCAGTCCACCTTGTAAAGTAATCAGTAATGGTGAGGATATACCTGTGTCCAGCAGAAGATGGTGGATTGATGGGGCCGATGAAATCCATACCCCATTGAGCAAAAGGTTTTACCTCAATAACAGACTGGAGCGGGAGCGCTGCACACCTTTCCCGTGTCGCTGCAGCTTGACAAGTGTGACAGGTCCGAACATGATGATGAACATCCTTGAATAGTGTAGGCCAGTAGTATCCCGCCCGTAAAATCTGGTTCGTAGTAGCAATAGCAGAACCGTGACCGGTGCCATATTTCTCATGAAACTCATTTATTACTCTTTCTGCTTCCTGTTTTCCAAGGCATCTTAAGTAAATACCTTCGTGATTTTTCTTGTATAGGACGGCTCCTTTCAGCATGAAACCATCACTTTTCAGTCTTAAGGCCCGCCTCTGTACTGCATTTAAACGATCAGGAGCTCGCTGATTCAGCAAATAATAAACTATATCGTCATACCAGCCATCCGGTGAAACTGCTCCAACGTCATAATTACAGACAGACAATTCAGGACCTATCTCTGCCATGGTCTGGGTGAGTCCCTGTCCTCTTACCAGCCTCATGGGCTGGATCTCAATGTCATACTCCTGTAGCATGGTTACCCATTTAGCTCTGCGCTCCCCTAACTCATTCTGCATCAGCAATAACTTAACTGCAGAATCGGGAACAATTGCAAACACCTTGTTTCTAAGGATATAGTGCCTAAATTTCTTTACTGCTCGAACAAGGGCATATGCCTGCTTCTCCACACATGGGTATTTCAACTCAGCATCCTTCAATGGCGCGCTCATGAAAGCGATGGGATGCTCGTTCCCTTCATCAGACTTTTGTGTCAGCATTCCAGCACATGAGTGGTCTGAAGCAAAGGAATAAATATAGAACGGTTTACTATAGTCTGGACTCACCAACACTGGAGCGTCAGCAATGGCTCTCTTAATCTCTGCAAAGGACTGCTTTGCTTCTGTGGTCCACTCGATCTTGGCATCTTGTTTTAACATGGCATTTAGTGGCTTGACAATCTCAGCAAATCCCGTGATGAATTTCCTGACAAAATTAATCTTACCAAAGAAAGACTTCATCTCTTTCTTGCTGGCAGGCGGCTGAATTCTTAGGATGGCTTCCACCCTCTCCGGATCTATAGCAATGCCCTTTTCTGATATCACATGGCCCAGCAGTTTGCCTTCTGTAACTCCGAAGATACACTTCTTGGGATTCAAAGAGATGCCGAATTCCCTGCACTTCTGGAACACCTTACGC
>VDFB02296825.1:0-48305 GCA_007258455.2 Sequoia sempervirens | reverse complement strand
GGGTTATACAAAAACGGTTAAGGGATGGATATTTCATTAGCAATTTTTATCCTTGGAATATTAGAAGTCAAAAGTCATCTATAAAACACCTTTGCAACATCCGGAAGACTATAGGGAGAATTTCAAATGTGCGATTAGTATCATTTCATAAAGTTTTTATTTTCTCTTTAGGTCCTTGATTACAATGAACTAAATTTGTTAATGTAACTTGAGGACTGATGTTCACTTGAAAGTGTTGGAGGAAATCACTAATGAGTTGTGTAAAGGAGGTAATTGATTTGTTTGACAATGAACAAAACCAATCCAAGGCCATATCTTTCAATGATCTATAAAAGAGTTTCACTATGAGTGAATCTTCAAAAATAAAGTCTCTACACAAGGTAGTAAAAACTAACAAACAGCCACAGAGGAGCACATTAGCCTTCCAAAGCTTAGGTATTTCAATGTTTTGTAGTATAGGTGTATTTAAAATAGTGAACATTAATGAACTGTTTGCTGTATTTTATGCTACCATTGGTTTGATTTTTTTAAGTTTGAAATTTGTTGTTGTAATAATGTCATGCTTTAAAAAAGTTGATTTATCACAAAATCATTGGGCCACATGTTGTGAGAGTTTTTCAAGCATGGTGAACTAGTATGGAGGAATGGTGGGATATTATATTTCATGTTTAGGAGGGGTGATGAATATGAAGGTGTTATAGGTGAAGGGACAAAGCTATTATAATTTCCACTAGAAATTCCTAAGCTTGAGTTTAAACCATTGTTATATTCCATCATTGATGCTATGATTGGAGGTGTAAAGTTGGGAATAGAAGGCATTATTGTGGGAGAGGAAACTTATTTTCCAAAAGGATTTTGAGCATTAGTCAAAAATACCCTAGTTTTTTTTAAAAATCCAACAAAAACCCTATTTTTTCTACCAAAAACCCTATTTTGAAAAAAATCAACTAAAAATAAACAAATCTAATTGAAAATTTGATTAGAGAAAATAAAAAATAAAGAACTTTACCTGTTAGAGATGAAATTCAAATCGGATATTGGATTTCGCTTTCCACTGTGCGTCCGCCGCCGTTGAGCCGAAAGAAAATGTGAATGAGTTTTGGTCGCCCGATTTTATATATATATATATGTCAACAAAATCGGATATCCGATCCAAATCGAATATCCAATTTAAATCGGATATCCGATTTGGATCGGATATCCGATTCCTAAATCTAAGTTTTTCCCTCTGCCTCGGTAGTCACCCGAGCTCCAAAAAGTCAACTCACCATTTTCACGTTTTTGAGTCGTAGAAACACGTATTTTTTTCTCCATTGCCACTTTTTGGCATACCATGATCCTGCACATGCCCTAAACACCCATTTACATCCAACAGTTTTCCAACCTTTAGGCAATAGTACAAGGTCCCATGTTTCATTCCTTTTAAGAGCTGACATCTCTTCATCCATGGCTATTTTCCAAGACTCTGCATCATTCGTACCGAAAGGCTCTTGCATAGATCTCGGTTCATCAACGTTAGTACTCGAAGCAAATATATAATTCCAATCATCTGGTGAATACCCATACCTTTGAGGTGGTTTCCTTTGCCTTGTAGACCTTCGAACAAGCAGAGGTGGAGGTTCTTCCACTTCTTCCTCCTCTTCTTCCTCTTCTGAAGATTCAAAGCTAGATGAACTCTCCTCCACTTCTTGTCTATTTTGGGGTCTTGATTCAAATTCCTCAAGTGTAGAAGGAATTTGAACCAAATCCTTTTTCTATTCAATTTCTTTATGTTGTTTTGGCTGAAAAGTATCAGGAGAAGATTTAATCTCTCTAAAAATAACACTTCTAGAATAAATTACCTTTTGTGCAATAGTGTCCCAAAGCTTGTATCCTTTCAGAACATAGTTGTAGCCAATGCAGATACATTTGACAACCTTAGAATCCATTTTTTTTCTCTTCCCCTTAGGCACATGTACATATGCCTCACACCCAAAAACTCTCAAATGTCTAAGTGGGGGATTTTTCCCCAACCACACCTCCATTAGTGTTTTATCAACAAGCGTTGACGTAGAAGATCTATTTATCAAATAATAAGTAGTGACAACAACTTCAGCCCAAAACTTTTGTTCTAGATCAGCTCCACTCAACATGCTTCTAGCCTTCTCCATCAATATTTTGTTCATTCTTTCTACAACTCCATTTTGATGCCGAAGGATATCGAGTTGTAGTTTGTCTTTTAATACCGTAATTTATACAAAATCTGTCAAAGTCTACAAAACAGTACGTATTTCCATTTTTATTTCTCAAACATTTAATTTTCTTTCCAGTCTGACTTTCTACCATAGCCTTGAACTCCTTAAAACAACTGAAAACTTTAGATTTACTCTTTAAAAAATATACCCATGTTCTCCTACTAAAATCATCAATGAAAGTAACATAATAAATTAATTTACCAATAGAAGCAACATCAACAAGACCAAATACATCAAAATGAGTAAGATCCAAGATACATGAAGACTTATGAGAAGACGAGTAAAACTGAACATAGTTCTATTTGCCATAAATACAATGTCCACAGAAATGAAACTCTAGATTGCAATCATTCAATCCCTCAATGAGGTTCTTATTTTTTAGGGCTTTTAAATCCTTCTCATCAATGTGGCCAAACCTTTGGTTCCATAACATGGTCTTCTCTGCAGGTAACTTTTATTCAGTAGATAGAGCACCCTTGGGTACCCAGAAGCCATGACCTTCTGTAAAAGAGGAAACCATCTCTTTTTTTAGCAAAGTAGATTTTGGCTCAATCTTATAAGAAGTGTTATTGCATTCAACTGTGCATGCATCGAGCTGGTACGATGTACCCAATCTGCTTGCTCTCGCTATCACCATAGCACCTCTCACCATTTTCACACTTGCTTTAAAAAACTGTACATGCACACCCACATCTATTAGCTTGCTAACAGATAACAAATTTCTTGCTAGTCCTAGGATATGCAAGACACCATCAAATGATCTAACTCTATCATCAAAAAATTTCACATGAATACTACAACCAACAATATCAAGGAAAGAGTCATCACCCAAATACACCTTACCACCATCATAGTTTTCATACTTACTAAACCAGTTTTTGTTAGGAGTCATGTGGAAAGATGCACCCAAGTCTATCAACTATACATTATCACCTGCACAAGTGGCCAAGGCTGCAATAAAGGCATCTCCATCTTCCTTCTTCTTCTTTTCCTTCTCTTCTTTACAGTCCATTCGTAAGTGTTTGGGTTTTCCACAGTTTCAGCATATTTCCTTGGTCTTACTAGGAGATTTTGATCTCCCCTTATTTTTAGACTTCGAATGGCCACATTGCTTCTCATCTTTTCCTTGTTATTTTTTTCTTCCTCAAACACTCAAAGCCTCTTTAGCATTCAAAGAGACCTTCCTTCTCATCTCTTTAGAGAGTAGAGAACCAAAAATGTCCTCCATCTTCAAGATGACAGAAGTGCTCCCAATTTCCATGACTAGGCTATCCCATGAGTCTAGCAATGAACACAACAAATTTTGGAAAAATTTTTCTTTGTCCATCTTAACACCAACTGAGGTCAACTAAGTCACCAGCTGTCGAACCGATATCCTAGTACCTACAAAACACAACAAACAAACACAAAATTAGATTCAAATGCAAGTTAAGATCTAAGTTCCCCATAAAATCCATTTAACAATGCTCAAAATAGGAATGATGTAGGAGTTTAGGTGAACTCCTCAAACACCCCAAAATCACCTGCAAGAAAAAACTTCCACAAGAGAGAAATGACAGAAATATCATGCTATGATTAAGATGCAAGGATGCCAAATTGAATATGACATGATTACAAATGTACAAAATTCCTGAATATATAGGCATGAGAGAAAACCTAAGATGCGTGAGATGTTTCCATGTGTCTTGATCTAACAACATGTGACAACATGTGAACCCTATCTAGATGATTATTAAATATTGAGATAAGTTCTAGAAGGACAACTCATCTTCTAGAAGGAATCTTATCCCACCAAACAAGGAAGGGAATATTTCCCTATTTATTAAATTATTTATCTAATAATGCAACCTAGGACTTAATTAATTAAATGCAAGACTTAAGTTAACTTATGCTAGTGTAATAATTAATTAATTAATTACACTAACACCCCCCCATAAGTTCAACTCAGGGAGGAAAATAAAATGATTATGCAAGATGATGATGGGTCCCGGCTACGAGGCCATGTTAGGTACCCATGTATATGAAGATGCAAAAAATTCTCCCACAACTGGAGAAAAGGGGAAAACCTAGTGGGAACAAAACCCCTCTCCAAAAAGGAGATGAAAATGCAAAAATGTGAGATAGGATGGGAAGGATGGAGGACCCCCAAATACCCCCCAAGAACACCATCTGTCACGTGGATACAATACAATAGCCCCCCCATAGGAAGGAGATCACCCGCATAAATGGTAAGTGTCTGAAGATAGAACAAGATCTAATGTCGACAAACAACTTGTCTCCCTTTCAGAAGAAATAAAACCACCTGCAATTGCAGAGATGCTTCCCATTCCAGATAGGAATTGAAGGAAGGAAGGATGAACATGGATGATGATGTCTCTGAACTCTGCTCATGTGTCTCCTTGATTGAATATGAAGATTCCATAGTACCAAACAATGAAGAGGGTGACAAACCAGGATGATGTGGAAACTGATGTTGAACAATATTGAAAGACAATGATGATGGAGACTTGACAGCCCCACCTAGATGAAGTTTCCTCAAAACCATTGAAAGAAGTCTGAAGTAAATCCAATGGTGGATGCTGAAGAAACCTCAAATCCTGAATGGAATGATAGGGAAGAAATCTCAGATATGAAATCTCTGAATAGAGGAGTGATATCCCCTCAAGAATGTCCTCCAAACTTGTAGAATGAGCCAAGTCAGTGATACCTGAAACAAAGCCATCTTGTGATGTCAAGTCTAAAAAATGGAATGTGTCTTGATGGATGATGATAGTGGAAGCCTCAATCAATGATTTTGGACAAGGAATCACTAATTGTGAAGAGACACCAATTTTCTCTGATGAAAAAGAAGCACCGAAAGGAACCCTATCAACCTCTTTGGAAAGATCAAGGCAATCAACCTCCTGCACAACAATATCATTGTGGGGTACTTGATCTGAAGAATGATATTATGAATCATGACCATTGAGGAATGGTGGAGTATCTGAATCTATAGATCTCCCAAAGCTTAGTCCAAAGCATGTGAGGACAATCACAATGATCAATAGCAGTCAAAACATCAGAATCAACTTGCATAGCAATAATCTCCAAGACAGTGTATCTGCTGCAACTCCAAGCAAGTTCATGAATACCTTCACTCGAAGGGAGAACTATACCAAACAGATGAGGCAATAAATGGTGGAAGATCCCATCTTGCCATTGTTGATAGTTACCCTTGTGCAACATAACCAAAGGAGTATATGCAAGCCCCATAATGAACTTTCTTCCAAAAATACAAAGACACTGACCTTCAACAATAAATAGAAGCTTTCAAATATGATATGCAACTAAAGTAATGCTACCTAGATCAAAAAATATTTTCCCAAGCTTCAGGATGTCCAAGTTATTGAACAAATGCACCAAACTGAAAAAATCAATGCAAGAGTACCTGGAGCTGAAACTGATCAGGGAGTCTAGACAAATGAAAAATGCTCTAAAATATCTCTTGAATGCCACTGAAATTTTTGCATTTCGACAATCTGATGTGAAGATATTGGCCGTTGAGTCCAAACTAAAGGATTGACTTCAGCTGACTGTAGAATTTTCTGTGAGCAAATTTTCACAGAATAGATGCCACCACTGGAAAGTAGATGAAATTATCTTTCCAACGGTATCTCAATTGTCAATTTTTGATACCATGGCCAAAAGTTATGAGTTTTTCAAAAAACTGAATTTAGCCTGCAAGAAATGGGTTTTCTAGCAAAAAAAAAATATTTTTGATTTGATTTCTGCAAAATCTGTTCACAATGAGTGGACAAAAATAGAAACCTAGAAATATTTGAAGCTAAGAACAAAACCAAGAAATATTTTTTTGATCCAGCAAGCAGAAAATGAAAAAATAATTTTTTAAAACCTTTAGCCTGAAGAAAAATGACGCGCACCAATTTTTGTTCAGTGATTTTCTACATATCCATACAAGATATCAAAAATCTAAAAGATACCCAGTTCAAATTTTTCCCTGTCTACAAAACCCAAAAATCATTTTTCCTAGAACTAAGTGGAAGTTGGATTTCTGAAAAAAAGAAACAAAAATGGCTGCTTGCATCCAGCAAAACTTTCATGCCAAAAAATGATCTCTCATATTTGGGAAGAAGTCTGCAGCACTGAAACTCTGATACCATGTAGGAGTTTAGGTGAACTCCTCAAACACCCCAGAATCACCTGCAAGACAAAACTTCCACAAGAGAGAAATTCCAGAAATATCATGTTATGATTAAGATGCAAGGATGCCAAATTGAATATGACATGATTACAAATGTACAAAATGCCTCAATATATAAGCATGAGAGAAAACCTAAGATGCATGAGATGTTGTCATGTGTCTTGATCTAACATGTGACATGTGAACCCTATCTAGATGATTATTAAATATTGAGATAAGTTCTAGGACAACTCATATTCTAGAAGGAATCTTATCCCACCAAACAAGGAAGAGAATATTTCTCTATTTATTAAATGATTTATCTAATAATGCAACCTAGGACTTAATTAATTAAATGCAAGACCTAAGTTAACTTATGCTAGTGTAATAATTAATTAATTAATTACACTAACAAATGAAAGCAAGAACACAATAAAAATTAATAAGATAGACTAAATCCTATTAAAAAGCATGCAAAATCTTGATCTTATGGGGAGTTGGTGCTAATTTGATGTGAAAATTGGCCCTTTCTCAACTCCTATGATGCAAGCTTGATGAGTGATGAAGAGTGATCCACTTTGTTGAAGATTCAGTGAAGCTCCATAATGAAAAACCTACATAACCTAGCTATACTTTGATGAAATTGATGAAAATGCTAAGTGCTTGGAGATGCATTTCAGTAGAGTAAGTTTCCTCAAATTGTGGATGGATCAAATGAGGAATGAAGCCTCTTATTTATAGAATGAAAAGTTGGAGAAATGCTCAAAATGAAGCAATGTGGGACTAACATTCGACCAATGGCAAGGTGCCACTTGTCAAGAGATGGATGGATGAAGGATGTGCACATTGTGATGAATGTGCCCATAAATGCAATTAGGTGATATTTGAAATTAGTGAAATGACATGTAAGAGGGAAAAGGAATGTTTTAAATTCTGACTCAAGGCAAAATGACTTATTAAGTGAAGTAAATTCCTTGTTGGAA
The DNA here is from genome assembly GCA_007258455.2 of Sequoia sempervirens. Classification (NCBI taxonomy): domain Eukaryota; kingdom Viridiplantae; phylum Streptophyta; class Pinopsida; order Cupressales; family Cupressaceae; genus Sequoia; species Sequoia sempervirens. The sequence goes on along the minus strand of VDFB02296825.1, from coordinate 40,908 downwards.
GGACAAATTCCACTTGGATTTGAATTCAAATTTGAGAGAATATTCCTCCATTATGCCATGTTGAGAGAAAATAGGGATTTAATAAATGAATTAAATCTATTTTCATGTACAAGTGGCAAAATTTGGAGGATGGGACATGAATTAGGATTAAATTAATCAAAGGTTAATTAATTTAATGAGAGATTAGATGATGTGACAAATTTGACTTAGATTTATGGGTTTATTTAAATCAAAGATGAGAAGAATGTGATTTGTGACCTAGTTAAAATAAATATTTTGTTTTACGGAATTCTAAAGAAGATGGTTGTTAGCTTCAAAATTAAACAAGGTTTAATTCTATTTAATTTAATAGATGGATCTAGAGACTTAACTCAACAGCGAATGGTTATATGTGAGCTACAAGGCGCCAATAGACTTATATTGGGATTTTAATTAACAAGAGAGAAAGACTTAATTAGATCAAATGATTTATTTAATTAAGAGAGGAAAATTGATGAATTTAGTCAAATAAAGGTATTCGATTAAATGGTTAGACTGAGGGATGATTTAGGATGAGACGATGTTAGTAATCAGGATCAAGCATGTTAGTATATTTTCCATGTCTACATTTTTCCCCCTCTTTGAAGCAAAGTAATTTTGTTATGCTTATTCAAAGAATGAACGTCATTCAAAAGCCAAAAAAATTATTTTGTAATTCTTTTCCCCAATTTTTCGGTGAGAGAAAGAGTGCTGATATACTATACCTTAGAGATTAATAAAAAATTTGGATTTTGGGGTGATCTCGTGAAAGAAGGGACAAGGTACCGAGTATAGGTCAAAAAAGGTTCCAAGAGGTCAAAAAACAAAATAAAACACAAAAAACGGTGCAAAGCAGCCGTTGGAAAGACAAAAATAGGATTTGGGGATCAAAACCTTGACAGGACAGCTAAATAGGGTCAAAAAACCCTAATTTTCAAGCTTAAATAGGCCTTAAGGGCCCACTTCCAATTCATTTTCACATTCAGCTTTAAGAGATTCTAATATTTTGAGCTCTGACACCTTGGTGAGATGGGGCAACGACAGCTCCCTATCCACATTTCCAACTGAGTCCAAATGCATTAGAGGCTTCCCGACACTAGACCATCGGTGAGTCAACTTGACCTGAGCTTATTTTCAAATTTTTATGTTAATTTAATGCTTTCAAAACTAGATCTCTAGGCGTGGTACCATATTGCACCGCTGCCAATTTCAAACTCCACTGCTCAGTGTTTAAACTACACTACCATTACAAGGTGCATCACTACAGTGCTATTTGGAGTTTAGATTTAAACTTCAAAACTTTAGTAAAGTCCACCACCGTGGTGGACTTTAAATTTAGGGTTTCTGCGTAAACTATGACACTCCGGAAAAGTGCACTGCCACGGTACAATTTGAGGATTTGGAGGTTCCAGCATCGTACTTTGTAAATTTCAAATTGCACCGCCTTCACAGGTAGTGATGCTAGGGTATTTTTTGGACGTTGAGACAAGTCCAGACAAAAATGTTTTTGATGAATTTTAACACAGTGACTTTTCCTGATGTAGGAGGAGGTGAAGGAGATCTACTCATGCAAGCATAGGTCCTGAGAGATTTACATCCTTTTGAGGGATTTGTCTGAGTGAGAGCAGGAGCGTCTCGGAGAGATGGGACTTTGGTACATCACCTACGCACTGCCCATGCAGACACACCTGGGCATGATGATGACACTTGCTAAGAGGTGGCACAGTGAGACCTCTTCATTTCATTTTCCAACCGGCGAGGCCATAGTTATGTTAGAGGATGTGTGGCAGATCTTGAGATTACCCATCCATGGTGAGTGGGTTATTTATGACATGGATGTTGGGAGGGAGGCCTGCTATGTCATCCTAGACATTGATGAGATTATATTCTATGAGGTTCAGATTGAGTTGGAGAGCCACCGGTCCCTGGCCTCACCCTAACGCTTGGTGATTGCCACTATTATATCAAGTCTTGTCACCCCAAATCGACAAGGCCGATATTTCAGTCTTGGATGGGGTCTCACTTGGGAGTGCATGGTATGGCGACAACCGAAACTCTTTGCATGGGGCCCAATTTTGATAGCCTCTCTTTACAGAGATCTTCACGAGTTCACCTACTTGGATGGCAGAGCACTTGGAGTGGGAGTCACACTCCTACATATCTGGGCATGGGAGCACATCCCCATGCTTTGTCCATGAGTTGTTCATGTTCTGATGGAGTCAGATGATCTAGTGGTCTAGCGTTACAGAGGAGGCCTTTCTTTTACCCATATAGGAGAGTCGGGATTCCTCATTGGAGGAGGGTCCTCAATGACTTGTGAGTGTTCCAATGGAGGCCATACCTTGGGTAGCTAGATTGGTTTGATGATGCATAATAGCTATTCTTTGCTCTCCAAGACCTCTTGATGCAAGGGTGAGAGCACACTATGATTGAGATGTACTTTCTGGGTAGGGTCCAGTGATATTTTCGCGAGCCGCAAGATCATCCTGATGATCAGTATGTGGCTATCTTTGTGAGGACAATGAGTCAAGTCTCTTGGGGGTGATACATACCTGCCTCCAAGGCAATGGAGAGTTTCAGATAGCTAATGGTCCAGTCGTGGCCATACGACTAGGGAGAGGTAGATTCAGGAGTTACATAGGCCTACAAAGATTGGTTCAAGCCACTGCTGAGGCTCACAATTCTAGGTACACCCTCTGCTCGACAAAGAGCCAGAGGCAGGGGGTAGGACAAGGTCAGGGAGGACATGATCAGGATCAGGGAGGCATAGGGCTAGCACTAGATCGGCCAGTTAAGGACCGGGTAATCCTAGACCAATAAGAGGGAGAGAAGAGATAGGAGGCCCCTCGACAAGATCATGATCCGAGTCATTAGGATGGGCACCACAATAGGATCCTGACATGACCCAGAGATGGGGACCAAGATCAGCCTCACGTGCAATAGCCCCTACAGCCAGATCTGAGAGATGGGAAAATTTTACAGTTGCAAGCCCAGATACAGGTATTGATGACTAAGAGAGATCAGGCTAGGGCCAAGTGGGATTAGGCCATTTTGCAGAGGCAGGCCACAAAGTTATAGGCAACAACAGAAATGGGTCATCATCAATAGCTAGAGAGAATGGCCTCCTCCTCCTTGCAGAACATAGTATCACTATGGGATTACAAATAGGTCATGTAGGAGGCAGATTACTATAAGATGTACTACTACCAGGTTGTGCTGAGTGAAAATCAAGTTCCAAACTTCTCCTAGATGACAGGCCACAGACCAGCAGAGCAACACAGGGAGAGAGTAGGTGGCGAGGGCAGTAGCCAGTAGAGCTAGGCCTTTATTTTTTTATCAGAGACATGTTTCTTTTTGCACCCTTTGGGCTTGTTTTTGATAGCCCCATGGGCTGATTGTACTTATTTACATACACTTGTATATTGATCCAATTTTTTGTATCATGACAATATATTTGATGATATATGAGATGATGATTTTGATGTGATATGCTATGTCCTATTTTATGCATTATGAATGATCTTTATTTTCTATATGCTATACAATGATGTTTTATCCCATGTGATGCAATGTAATGTATGATTTTATCATGTGATGTAGTGATTATGCAGATGTTGATGAATGGATGCATTTCTTTTTTAGTGTCTTTTTATGCACTTTTTTTATGATGATTATGTATGGATGGTGCAACTATTATGCTATACAAATGTTGTATAGTGTATGTGATAGCGTAATGGATGCTTATATATGTTATGTGATGTTTTACGCAATGTTATGATAGAATGAGTTCAAATGATATGATGGATGTAAATGATGTTTATGATATGGGATGATTACATTATGCTTATGATGGATGCAGATAATGTTTACGGTATGGGATGGTCATTTTTATTTTTATGTGAAATGAATGTAATGTAATGATTTGTGAGGTGTTCAGAGTAATAATGAAAATGCAATATTATGATGTGTTTTTAATACTTCCTATATGATATGAAATATGCAATATGTAATGTGTAAAGTACTGATGGTTTGTGAATGTAGGGTGAATGCAATGATGATAATGATCCGATAAACTTTCATGGTACCATGTTAGTGTGAAAAGCAAGAGATGGAAGAAACCAGAGATTCCAACAAGACATGAGACGACGATGATGATGATGATGATTTTCTTGTCGAGGACTTGGTATTTTCAAAGGGCTAATTACCTTATGTTTTATTACACACATAAGTACGATGCATCAAGGTATGAAGAACCAAGATGGTGTTGTACCTAGTGTGATGGACTTTGACTCAAAAATTAGATAGGAGTATCCTTGTTTACACCTGGCGTACGAAACCTTATTCAGAGTGCAGTTCAGATATCTCAAGCATCTTGGGCCAAAACATAGGAAGGAAAGCCTTCCCATGTGGTCAACAAGATACCTAAAACATCCTCCCTACATCTAAACAAAGCACGCATGACCAAGTTATATTACAAGAATATCCAACAAGCACAATAGATAAAAAATAATGATCATTTCCCCATTCCTATCTCTCTAAATATTTTGATTAGACATCATCGAGAAGTCCTTGGAATGAGCACAATAAGATAAATCAAAAGATAAAGATAAAGTAAACAAACAAGCTAATGTTCTTCATACCGCTAGCCAAGACTAAACTACGGTGATGCCTAATGTTGATGTCCATTGTAGGAAGGATGCATCCTAGGACATGACAATATCAGATGATTTGATATGGGACTAATTGGATGATAGGCTATTGACACAAAGAGTTGACTAATTTGCTTATGTACTGACCTAGATTTGAGATTTTGATGTTCAAGTTTTCACTTTTTGACCTGTTAGACTTGTTTCCAATTGTTTTACAAAAGGTTGAAAATGATGATTGATTTATTGTGAGTTATGTTTATTGCAGGTGAAGACGAGATGAGACAAATGGATTTTTTGGGTTTTTTGAATTTTTTGATCTTTTTGAAATGTTTTGAGGTTGTTTTTGGTTTTTTTGAGATTTTATAAATGTTTTGATTTTCAATTTTTAAATGTTTTGGGGTTTTCTGAGATTTTGACCAAGAGACTAACCAAAAGACCTATCCTATAGGCCTTGGGGGCTGATCAAAAAATTAGTCTTGCCTACATTATACACATAGAGACCACCTAGTTCGACTGACACAAACTCGATTATTGATGAGATATGAACAAATGGATTGCGAGTTTATTATGATGAACTCCTAAAGGACTGAACTAAGTGTCTCGGGGGATGATCAAAGATCAACCTTGCCTATGTTCAAGGCTCAAAGACTTGTAGTTTGACAAGATGACTCTGTTTTTTGAATTTTTGACTTTTTGACCTATTTTTGGATTTTGATATGTTTCGAATGTTTTGGGATTTTCTATTTTATGAATGTTTTTGGATTTTTTGATTTTATGATGTTTTTGGATTTTCAGATTTTGGGATCTCAAGAATATACACAAATTCGATATGTTGAGAACATGCCCCTAGCGCGATGCAATAGACTACTCTGATAGAGGAAAGACAAACTGACCTTAAGAATGGGCCGGGTAGTACTAGGAGGGATCATGACACGAACATAGGACCAAGCTATAATGTGGATGGCGAACGGATGGGTGATGGATGGAGATATGGAATGCGATGGATGATGAAAGTGTGATGGATGATGTAGAAAAAGTTGCAAGGATCCTGGTGGATGGAAAGTGCTTATTTACACAAGGCGCATGTTTGCTAGGTTTTCACCAAGGTACTTGCACAAAGTGCCGCCAAAGCGGTTTTCACTAGAGGACAATTTTTCTCTTTACTGTTTTTTATCCTTTTTTTGATTTTTTTGGACTTTTTCTTTTTTGGATTTTTTTGTTGTCACCAAGATGCCTATTTGTCAAGTTTTCATCAGTGTGATCATTTTTCAGGACCTTTTCTAAATTTTTTGGTTCTATACCTCAAAAGATTTAGGCATAAAACTTTTTAAGGGAGTTGTTGATGGCTCCTGTAGAGGCTCACCTTCTAGCGCCAAAATGTCGAACCAAGATCCTAGTACCTACAAAACACAACAAACAAACACATAATTAGATTCAAATGAAAGTTAAGATCTAAGTTCCCCATAAAATCCATTTAACAATGCTCAAAATAGGAGTGAAAGCAAGAACACAATAAAAAGCAATAAGATAGACTAAATCCTATTAAAAAGCATGCAAACTCTTGATCTTATGGGGGAGTTGGTGCCAATTTAATGTGAAAATTGGCCCTTTCCCAACTCCTATGATGCAAGCTTGATGAGTGATGAAGAGTGATACACTTTGTTGAAGATTCAATGAAGCTCCATGATGAAAAACTTGCATAACCTAGCTATACTTTGACGAAATTTATGAAAATGCTAAGTGCTTGAAGATGGATTTTGAGTAGAGTAAGTTTGCTCAAATTGTGGATGGATCAATGAGGAATGAAGCCTCTTATTTATAGAATGACAAGTTAGAGAAATACCCAAAATGAAGCAATCTTGGACTAACATTTGACCAAGATATATGCAACAAGATCACAAAATATCCTCTACACAAGCTCCCACCCAAACCTTGATTAGCTCAAAAAACCCAACAACCCACAATTGAAACCAAAGGTGATCAAGCTCTGATACGAATTGTAAGGAAATTAGAGTAGCGAAAACAATTTCATATGCCAATCTTGAGAAGAGATATTATGCAAAAATTTAAAACTGATCTAACAGTTATAGAAAAACTAGAAGCACATTCATAACATAAAATAAACAGTGAACACAAGATATACATGTGGAAAACCCTTTCGGGTGAAAAACCCCACACTCCAAATCCTGCTCAATGTATTTCAAATCCAACAACAAGATTACATAAACTTGCAGAGCAAGTCTTTTACAAGAGTATCAACAGTAAACAACTCTAGAAGAATTTTGGCATGAATTCGATAACATAACAGTTCCTGCAAACTCAACTCCCACCCCTCAAAAATGACTATATTAAAGTACCAATATATACTATTACATTGCATATGAGAACCTTCTAGAGATAAAGAATTTATTTTTAGAAACATCCAATAAAATCTCATATAAAACTTATCTCTATCTCCATATAAAAGATACTTCTCAAAATAACCGATTTTCACCTATCACAAAAACTTTTGTTCTTGGCTTGATTTATTTTTATTCCCATGCAAGGTTGAGACACTTTTTTTTCTTTTTGTTTTTAAATTCTTTATTTCTAACAAATTTGAGAAGTCACACAACAATATGAATGAATGGGTGGAAAAATAGAGATTAAGAGAATGTTGAGGTCATGTCTTGTAAGAGGCAGTAAAGATTAAAATAAATATGGATAAAAGAAGGAATTCATGAGCAGACCATGCCAATAGAGAGGCATAGAAATTTGACCAAAAAAAAAATCAACTATAAGAGACATAGGAAGTTGCAAGATGTTCAATTGAAAAGCCATCGATGAGAAGGAAAGTCATGCCACATCTGGAGACGAAGAATTTGGGACTTGAGAAGAAGATTTAAATTAATCCTAGAAATTTTTAAATAGTATCTTGTCTATAAACAATGAAGCAATTATATTATGTTAATGAGATTGGAATTGCAAATAGAATTGATTTCATTACACAAATGAAATTGTTGATTTACTGTTTATTGACTACGAAATTTTTAAAATTTTAGATTTTGCAAATTTGGGTTGGATTTCAGAGAGTTATTCTTTTTCTTGTCTACATTAGGTTTATACCAAGAAACTATGTGAATATTGACGAACCAATTATTTAGATAACATTACATTTTATTGGTCAGCTTATGTTAATTATATATATTTATATTTATTTTTTAAAGGAAAGATTCACCACATTAACGTTTTATGTAGTATTCACAAAAAAATGCATATGTTTCTAATGATGCACATAAATTTACCAAGAAAATTATTTTCTTCCAATAAAGGAAAGGTTAACTATGAAAATTAATGCACTTAGTAAATATTTTCCAACATTTTATTAAAAATTTAGGGGCCTTTCATTATATGTATCACTAGTCATATTATAATTATATGAAGAATAGAAGTTTCATAGTAACTTAATAAAATACACACAAATAAAAGTATAATTATATTTTAAAGGTTGAGAAGTATGTTATTTATTTTATCATATATATGACAATTTAGGAATACTTATTTGAAGTGATGAAATTTATATAGTCATGAAAATTCTCATATAATTTTATTTTTATTTTACAAAATTTGTTTCTATGTAAATATTTTTAAAATGACATAAATTTATATGCATTGAGTTCATTCCTCTATCCTTCACTTATTCCTCTTTAATTATATCTAGATACACATTTAATCATATCTTATCCATTTATATACATATTCTCATACATCTAATATTTATTGTGTCATATATATGTGGACATTTATTTCTTAAATAGGCATTGCCACTAGTTTTTTTTATCTTGGCTTAATTCTATGGGTGTGAATTGATTATGTATCCACAAACTTAACTCTTAAAATTTCAAAAATGAAATTTAAATTTGGCCAACTATTATCCATTTCACTAGTCATTATGAATCAACTAAAGAAATATAAAAAATGCTTGAAGAAAACCTTACAATATCTAACTCTCCTCCAAGACTTTTGACAAACCCTAAACAAAGCCAAGAGGACTTGGTAGGGAATTTGGAACAAAAAAACTTCAAATTACATAATTAGTTTGCAAATTGAAGGCATGAACATCAAATCCCCATCACAAAAAACTTGCTTCATCATTAGAAGTAATGATTACTAATGTTGACACAATGACAAGTCAAATAAATCAATGGTAAAGCTATCAAGATTCATGTTGTGAATTTTATATGACAAAATTATCCTATGATGAAGTGAAAAAGAAAGACAACAAAAGAAAAAATATGTGCTCTTTGTACAGTTCCTAGAACCAATGAACCCCTTATTGTGACTTCGAGGAGATTTCTAATACATTGGTGCAAGCATGATGAGATACAAATTATTTTTTGGGATAGATGGTGGATGGTCTTTGACTAACCTCCATGTAATAATCATGTAGTGTCATTATATTTGTTGGGATAAGTACTTTTTAGTTTCTTCTTCATAAAATTCCCAAATATTTTAATATAAGGGAGTTTCAGGGTAGAGGTGGAGGCTCTTCCCAAGATAGATCAAGAGCTCATTAGGTAGGAAACTGTAAACAACAAAGACCACTAGCAGAAAAAATATTTATCATGTGATGGTTCCATTAGTCATCAAGGAGACTATGGAGATGCAAACTCTCCATACAATTTATATCCTAATAGACACACTTATAAAGCATCACACACAAATATCCTATCCTTTTGCTTTAGCAGATGATCTAGCAACCCAACCATCTAGTACTAGTGCCCCTCGTTCTCAGCTATGCTTGAACTAGTGTAATCTATGATTTGGAAGAGATAGTGATGTGGAGGATGTAGAGGGTGGAACCTACCATGGGTGTACTCATTATCATTTTAGATGTTTTGGGAGTATAGAGAGTGATTGAGGTGCTAAATCAGATAATATGGTGATGAATCATGAGATGCTAGATGATGTGTATCCTAGTGACATACATGTATTTTGATAATAATTTATAACATTTTATATATTATACATAAAATTTGTAAATATAAATAGATTTTTAATTATAGAATTGAATTAAACTAATAAAAATATTATACATTTTAGGGTGTAATTTCATAGGGTGGTATGACATCGATATTCCCTCCAACAAGTTGTATAGTAACATTTATATCAAAGGTAAAAATATATATCAAAATAAAATAATAATTTATATTCAAAATAATGTTTAATGTTTAAAAATATCAATGTCAAATCCACCTTCAGGGTTAGCAATGTGGAATTTTCTACTCTCATGTAGAAAAATCATCTTACCTCATCTAACTTGGGAGGTAAATGATGGTAATGAAGCTCTATTCTGGAAGGATTCATGGAATGGGTATACGCCCCTTCAAAACTTACATAATTTTGAGAATATCGCAAATCAATTTTCCCAAAGGTGGGGTCCAAAGGTCAAATACTATGTTCATCATGTGGATCCATTGATGGGTAAAGTTAAATCACTACAACAAATCCTTGTGATTTGCTCCATTTTTTGCTCTATTTTTTGCTTCCACCCACTGTTTTAATGTATTTTTTGCCAAATTTTTTAAAACATCAGCACTATTTATGGCATTTATTTGCGTCGATCATGAAAAGTCGGCGCTAATTTTGGTGCTCCTTTGCGCTGAAATTAGCACCACCTTTAGTGCTGATATTGGCTTCGAATGTGGTGCCACCATTAGTGCCACATTTGGCTCTGAGTTTAGCTTCGATTTTAGTGCCACTTTTTAGCTCTGACTTTAGCTTTGAGTTTACCTTCGGATTTAGCGCCAGTTTTGGACACCCCTATGTCGAAGAGACTTATTTATATATCTCATCGATGATGTGAAATAGTGAAATGTCAACAAGATATGGGTATATCGAGGAGAGAATCACTTACGTCACATCGACAAGGTATATCTACAAGTGCTTGGTGAAACACAACTCTTGGATATAAGGAAGTAATGTCGATGAGACATTGAGAAATCGGTAACACAAATAAGATTTTCTCATCGACACTCCCCAAGTAATGATCAAAATCATACACCGCTATACCACTGGCAAGGTGAGCAACATATGCGGTAGAGCGGTATACACCGCAACCCCACAAAAAGAAGCCTTGAGCAAGGGGGTAGTGTGGTAAATAGCAGAAGGGAAGGGAAAAACACCACCATACTGCAGTGATAATCACAAGTCTCCCCGTCATGGAAAAGCTACACCGATATATAAAGAAATACCACTGAAGGAAAATATTGATGAGACAATGGCATATCGGCCAGAGATATTAACTTGTATCATCAACATCGGAAACCATTATTAGAGGAACATAAGATCTAATGTCGATGATACATTGAGATATCGATAAGACAAATAAGATTGTCTCATCGACACTCTTCAAGTAATGATCAAAAGCATACACCGCTATATCATCGGGAAGGTGAGCAACATATGCGGTAGAGTGGTATACACCACAGCCCCACAACAAGAAGCCTTGAGCAAGGTGGTAGTGTAGTAAACAACAGAAAGGAAGGACAAAACACTTCCATACCCCAGCGGGTATAATAAGAGATGGCGATAGTATGGTAATCATGGAATCATTACAATTTATAGCACTAAATGCAGTAAATCATGTCAGTCACAATCCATTTGAATATAGCCTACCAAAATACTCTAAAACTCTAATAAACATACTCTAATTTTTTTGTCAAAATCTTATTTTTAGGCATAGCCTGCCAGAATGGAGTTTTCATTTTAATAAACATACAATAAAACCTTTGTTGAAACCTTATTTTTTAGGTGTAGCCTGCCAAAATGGAGAAGTGTTTTAGTAAAGAATGATAGAGAATGGTAAGGAGATGTGTGTGATAGGAGGCATAGGATTCATTGTTGTTTATATCATTCCTGTTATGATTAACAAGGGTTACAATGTTTGCGCTACTATTTGTAATCTAGGTATTTAATTGACATATGTTTGCATAATTCAAATTCCTTCAGATGATTTTGAAGTATCATTGTATCCTACATAAGGTTTAGGATGACTTCTTTTAATTTAAAAAATAAATCAGATGCTTTTGAAGTATCAATGTGTCCTATATAGGGTTTAGAATAATTTCTTTTAATTTAAAATAAATAAATAAATGATGTATTTTCATGCATTTAAATAATGTGGAGATCTCCTAAATCTTCCCTAGCACACTGTCCTCTTTCACATTGTGTTCATTACTCTAGCTGCTAGGGTTTTGCATTTGACATCTTTAATATCTTCATGATAGTGGCTTTTAAATAGATCTCAATCTTTGCTTTAATCTTTATCATGGTAACCCTTGAGTTCCATAATCCATCTTTAATCTCTTCTAAGAACGTTATCTTAGCCTAGACTACATAGTATGCATATAAAGCAACTCCTTCATACATACCATTGTTCCAAATCACCACTCACCGCCTTCCTTAAAATGATGCCTCCATAAGCACAATAGCATGTTTTAAAATCATGGTTGCCAGTGATTGACCATTAAGGTCACTACTTTCATCAAAATACAATGAGGTTTTTGTCTTCAAACTTAATGCATTATGCGAGATAACATTGTCAATTATTTGTTGTGTACAATATGATTTTCTTGCACATTTACTGCTTTGCTAACTTCCTTTAAGACTGGATATTGCATCATCAGCTGCAATCTCAAACAACTCACTCATTGTCACTTGAAGATTCCTTTCATGAGCATCCTTGTATAAAACCAAACTATGCCCTATAGACTGCCTACTTACTTACTAATATAGGGGACTCATTGTTTCATGGTATTTTAAGTTTTATTTAGAAGGGTTTAATATGTGGCATTTGTATGTACAAGAAGAATAGATTGTGATGCAACGTTCAGGTATGGACAGTTCAGGAAAATTTGGATTGTTATCGGCATCATAACCAGGTTGGATTGTACCTTGAGCCAATCTAAAACACTTACGGGTGTTTTCGCTCGGGAGTAGAACCTGAGTGTAGGAATTTCCAAATATCCGATAGAGGAAGTTCCTACATTCTATAGATAAAATCATAAATTTTCTCATCTCGTTTCTGATCTAACCTGACTTCTTTAATATCCAATAGAGAAAGTTTGTACATTCTAAGATAAAATCATAAATCTTCTTGTCTTTGTACAATCGCTCATTTGAATTTTTTCTTAACAGTTTTAGGGCCATGTCCACATACATATCTTCTTTTTTTGCTAGTTGAATGCTAAGGCTCTGCATTTGCTCGAATCTCCATCTAAAATAATCAACAACATACATTAATTTATGATTGTAACTTGAGCCGGTGTGAAACACTTCTGTGTGTTTTCACTCCGAAGCAGAAATTGTGTGTAGGAATTTCCAAATATCTGACAGAGGAAGTTCCTACATTCTAAAGATATATTCTATGAAACATTCTTTATTTTCTATGAAACGGTGTATATATTCTTGTACTTGTAAATATTCTTTTACTGTTATGTCTATTAAAGAAAACTGAGTTTGAATAAAAAATGCTTCACCCTTTTTTGTAAGTGAGTATGTAAATTATTGTTTAAGGACAAATCTTATAGTGTTTACATTTTCAGTTTACTAGTTTCAAATCTTCATTTTCTATGTATATAAAATTGTATGTGCTCTTTATCTCTAATGACATAAAATAGTAATGTCATTAGAATCAAGGTTTTCAATTTCAGCACCATCATTGTCCACACTTTTCATATCCTTTTCACTTTTAAGTTTTAAGTACAATCATCAAAATTTTATTTTTATTTCTTGTCCCAGTTAATATTGATTCCTTTTAGCAAAACATAGTAGGTTGCATGTTAAATTTAAAACATTTTCTTTTCATTTTTTTGTATATATTATTTTCTCAATGCATCATTATGTAACAAAAATTTCACTTTTGAGATATACAGTAAAAATAAATGAAAGCATGTGTTTGCTTTATCAAGGGAAATTTATGGTGAATACCCTATGTCTTTCAAATAAGTGTGCAAGCGAAATAAGACATAACCGATTGAATCTGATTTTCTACTGTACAATTATTTTTTATGTGAAGGCTACAACAACTTATCATGGATTAGTTTTGGCTAAGAAACAAGGTATTTCTAAACTATGGCTAGAGGGGGACTCTCTTAATGTGTTTAATTGTCTCATGATGAAATATCCTCCTTCATGGTCAATTGCCAATTTTATTAATGAATCGATATCTATTATTAACTCTTTTGAGAAAATTAAAATCACACATGTTTTTTGTGAAGCGAACATGATGGCTAATGGGGTTGCCAACATGGGAGTGGTTGAGAGATCTGAGTAGGATTCTTTTGAATCGCTACTGCTTAATTTGAAGTGTATTTCTAATGATGACCAACTAGCTTATTTCTAGGCGAGATGTTCTTAGGGAAAGGTTTTTCATTATGATTTTAAGTTGGGTTTTGCATGTCGACCCTTTTCTCTTTCAATTTCATTATTCTTTCCCTGGTTTCCGTAGAAGGATGGACTGGCAGTTTTGGCAGGGTTACTTGGAATGATAAGCCCACACATATTTGTGGGTGTTTGTTGTATTGTTTTGAGTTGCACCTAGTTTATTTTACTTTCTCATTTCTTCCAAGTTTTCTTGGGTTTTCATTTGTTTCTTGTCACTATGGGTGGTGACCATTATGGAATTGAGTTGAGTTCCTGTGAAGAGTTTAACAAAAATGCTACTATGTGGGCGCACTTAGAATTGGGGGGAGTTACTCAATTTATGCATAGAATTCAAGGCCCAGACCCTGATGTAACGGATTTCTTTGTGAAAGGATGGAATGGGAGGTCTCTACGTTACCAGGGAATTGAGTTTTGAATTGAAGAGGATTTTATTGGGGACGTAACTAGTCTTTCAATTGCTGGGAGAAATTTTTTCAGAGACAGGGGAGTGGCTTAGAAGGCTTTTGCAAATTTCTTTAAACATGATGAGAGGAAGATGGTTAAGGAAATTGAAAGTGGAGGTTATGCTAGGAAGTCCCTGAAGCGGCTTTGGAGGGACCTTGTGCTGGCCATTATGCACTACTTCACCCTTGAAGGTAGATTCTATGTGGTTTACACTCACCATTTTATGCTCTTAAATCATTTTAGGCATAATTTTTCGATCTCGTTTCTTTTTTACCTATTACATTCAATGGAGAAGACTATTGAAGACCATATAAAGAACCCTAAGAAGGTGGTTCTCCATCAAGGGCTTATGTGTTTTATTTTTTCTCATATCAAGCTAAAGTTGATCTTGGTCTCCCTTAAAACTCCTGGTAAGAAGGAAGTTAAAAATGACGGTTATGAAATAGGGGACTCTATTGGTGAATGGGTCGGTAGTTCGGAGGAGGAAGAGTCAGAACATGAGGATATGTCTATTGATGAAGGAGGCTCTGAGGAAAGGGATGAGGAATTGGAAAAATGGGGTAAGGGATATGAGACTGATGTGGAGTTACGAGAGACTATGGCTAATTCTGTTAGAAAATATTCGAAGGGGAAAACCAAAGGCATGAAGAAAGTTAAAGCTTCCGCCAAAAGGAAAATTGAGGTGGTTGCCCCTAATTTGAATGTGAATCCCGCATTTTCTTCTAGAAAAGAGAGTTTGAAGGGTTGTCATCCTGTGGGTGTTGAGGGTTTGAAGGGTTTTCATCCTGTGGGTGATGTGGATCCTTCAAATTTTGATTGTGTTCAGAATGCTTCATTGGGAAACCTTGTTCCTAGTAAGGATGGTCTGCTAGAGAGCTCCCCAGTGCAAGGGCTCAAGGTTTCGGTTAATTTTGGTGGTCAGTTAAGTGGCTCTGCTGATATGGGCAACTCTATGATGGAGGTGAAGCCTAATGAGAGTGGCTCCATGGATATGCAAGGGATTGATGCGGTTAATTGTCTCAGGATTTTTCTACTGTGGAGAAGGAAGTGAAGAAGGAACGTCTGGAGGTGTTAGCTGATTTGGAGAATCTAACAGATAAGGAGAGGATAAAGGTGGATGTTGTGGATGTTGAGAATTTCCTAGCTAAAGAAGAGGATGAATAGAATAAGGACTGTTCTGATTCCCCTATTGACTTGGAGCAGAAGGGTCAGCCTTTGGTTAATTGGGATGAAATTGACATGAATATGTTTTGTAGAATGGCCAAAGATGGGATGAGAAACCTACTTTCCATAGTTAAGTGGTTATTTTTTTAGGTTAAGGAGCCCAATCTTCAAATGAAAAATTGGCAAGATGTTAGTGTTGCTATATTAAGAGGTAACCAAAAGGAGTGGGAAATAAAAGGCAAAGTGAAATCAATGCATATTAAGCTTGATAAGCTACCGGATGATGCTAATCATTTAAGGGTTTCTCATGAGGAAATAATTTCCTCTTTGGAAGTTATTTTTAATAAAATGTTAGAGGACAGAGTGGCAAGTCTAGAGGATAAAATGGGAAAGATGTAGGAGGACTTGAACATGATGGTCAATATCAACAATAACTCTTTGAAGACCACTGTTATGGATCTTTCTATTCTAAATAAGAAAGTGCTGAATTGGAACATAAAACCACTTGACTTGGGTAATATGGAGGAAAGGATTGAAGAGATTAGTGGCTCTTACCTGGTGGAGAAAGTGAAAGCTTCTACTCATGTGTTGGAGAAGGACATGCGGGCGAGTCTGTGCCTTAGGACAAGGAGCAAGATGAAAAAGAGGGTTGTTGTTGTTGTTGAGAAGCTGAAGGATGTTATCAGTATCCATGAGGGGTCATCAAGGAGAACATGGCCTCAACTAATGTTTTAGATAATTTGTTGTTGCTGGTGCTTCCTCTTTTGGTTCAGCAGGTTTGCTGAATTTTTTGCTTTTGGGTTTGCTTTTGGGTTGCTAATGTTCCATCTTATGTTAGCTTCTTGGTTTTTTGGGCTACTGGGCTTAGTGGTTTAATTTCTTTTGCAGCTTGGCATCATTTTAAAGGGTTTTGGGGCCCCTTCGAACCTATTTTTCCTTATCAAAAACTAGTTCAATCTAATTTTCTACTATACAATTATTTTTTTATGTGCTTTTTATTTTTTGCATGTGGATTACCCTTAGAAAGAGACTACTTATATTTTCTTAAATGAAACCTTTACATTTCCTATCTATGAAAGGAATTTACTGCTTGATAATAGGTTTGTGAACTTCATAAAAATTAAGATTGGTGTAAAAGGCCATCCCCACAAATGTTGTTTGGTCTAGAATTATAATGGAAAATAAAAAAGCTTGCTAGGAGAATAAAATAGGTTTTCAAATTTCCAAACTGTACAACATAATATTACTGAAGCATTTCAAAGTTTAGGCATTTGAGATTCATGGATCTCCTTGGAGGTCACCCACCTAAAATAATAATAGTAAATTAGTATGTTCACCTTTAGTCATAAATTAAAATGCAATATAATATCTCTATGTCTCTCACACATGAACATTTCATATAATCACATACCTTGTAAATGTCAACAATCGACTTATGGCATTCCTTAAGTAAACTGTGAGACATCAATCCCTCCTAATTTCCAATGGAATGATATGCTATAAACACATTTATGAAAATTAATAACATTCGGTTTTCTTAGTCCATGATAGTTATGTAAAAATTTGCACACAGTTTATCCAAAAATCTTACTCACATAACATTTATGAAAAGGTCATTAGTAATTTTTTCTCACACAAAAAATATCAAAATAAATTTAGTGCTTAATCAATGTTGTCTCATCTATTTCCACTCACTTTCCTCTCAACGGTTTAGTATTTTTACGCTGTCCATGTCCTCTCTCCATGGCCTCCTCTGTGAATAAAAATGTTGCCACAAAAGCTTTCACTGCACTACCACCAAGAAGGAAGAAGCAACTTGTGGGACTGTGGTAAAAACTGCTCTACTGCACTGAGCTGATGAAGGAGTCGTGGGACAGCGGTGGTCACTGCACTACCACTGAGAAGGATGAAGCACCTTGCGGGACCACGGTAAAGACCACTCTACCGCACCGAGCTGATGAAGGAGCCACAGGATAGCAATGGTCACAAAATAAAGGCAGGATTTTGGGCAAGGAAACATTTTAATTTTCCATTACCCAATTCTATATCTTTTTAGCATTTGTAAATCACTTGTTCAATTCTATATCTTTTCCTTTCACATAAAACAATGTAAATAACTTGTTTGAACACTACAACTGAAAGAATCTCTTTTCTTTTATGCAACTCTTTAATGTTCTAGTGAAAATTAGATAACAATTAGTTTACATTAATTTACTTCCATTTGTAAGCATTCATATACATATACACACACTTCACATCCATTTCATATAACTATGTTTGGCCATTTTTTGTGAGTAAATGGTGAAAGAACATTGTATCCTTATCCACATTTTATAATTCATGCTGATTTTTGTTCATTGCGAAATAATATAATTGATTTCACATGAATTATCAAAATAACATTCATGCTGATTTTTGTTCATTGCAAAATAATATAATTGATTTCACATGAATTATCAAAATAACATTCATGCTTTATAATGGAGACCACGTTCCAAATTTCTTCAAAAAGTATTTTACTATTGGATGGACTTATGCATCAATATCTTACTACTCTTTAATACTTGTTTTACAGTAATCTTCTGTAGAATATTTTAGTACTTGTTTTACATGTATTTTGTAGTCAGGGAGTGCTGAAAGGTTGCCACGGAAAGACAATCAAAGTGTGTTGGAAGGTTGTCACAGAAAGACAGTCAGAGAGTGTTGGAAGGTTGCCATAGAAATAGTCAGATGGTGTTGGAAGGTTGTCACAGAAAGTTAGTCAGTTCCATGATCTGCTTGACTCACACTGATCGGTGGTTGAAGCTGTTGTTTAGTATTTGAACTCCCATTTAGTTCATCGAATCTATCTACAAAGAGTTGATCACCAGGCATATCAGTATTGTTGAAATTTCTTAATACACTATGGGGTTTATCTTCCCCATACATGTGCTGAGAAATTGTTTGCATTGAAGGAAAGGCAGAAGTGTATTGAGGAATAACTTTATTTCTTGTCATGGCTGCTTTAAAAATGCCTTCCCTGCTATCATCTTGCGGATTGAAATGGTACATGGTCCCTATATACAATGTTACTTGATTATTCCTAACATCGTGATGCTTTCTCTGATACATAATGGCTTCAATTGAAAAAGACGAGGCAGAGGATGAGGTTGATGCACCATCATCACAAGAACAGGTCACCCATTGTGATTCAACATTAACTATACCTATGTTGTTCCTCCTCTTCTTTACAGGATCCATGCTTGCTTAGCTGATTTTGCAGGTTGAAGATAGTTTGGTCACACTTCCAATGAATTTGAGGCCTGAAGAATTCTCATTTGTGGAGTTACTAAGAGCGGGAGAAGTTTAAGTCATGTTTCTATTTGTTTTATCTTCTATTGAGGCTTCAAGTCTTGTAAACCCTTATACTTTTAATTTCAATACAATCTTCTCGACTTTGGCCCCTTATTTATCAAAAAATAAAAATAAATAACGTTCATGTTGATTTTTGTTCATTGCAAAATAATATAATTGATTTCACATGAATTATCAAAATAACTACTTGATAGAAAATAAAGAATTAACATTCATGCTAGTGATTTTGAGAAATATTTACATTGTTTGGTCAGTGTAATCAAATTGAGGATGAGAACTTTGAGTCACAAGGCTAGACTAGGAAAAACCTACAATGATAGGCACTCGATTAGGTGCAAATGGCACCATCTTAAGTGCCCCAAACTAATTACATTAATGGCCAAAAGTTGGTGCTCAAGTTGGCGTTAAGAAAGAAATCAGAAGACAAAAAAGGGAAAAAAAGGGAAAAACATCGTACGAAGGAAGAAATCAAAATCAAAAATTTAAAAATTTCTCGCATGAAGAAAAAAATCAGACAAAATAAAAGGGAAAAATGTCGAGCGAAGAGAGCACAAAGCCAGGATGCACGGAGGAAATCTGGTGAGGAGAGTACACAACTATTTGAATTTTCTCATAAGATTATATCAAATTTATTAAACAATATTTAAATTTTTTTTTTTTTTGATCAATGATAATATTTTTATTTCAAAATATACAAAGCTCCAAATAAAAAGTCCTTCTAGAGCACCATCGCATCATATTTGTTAAAACAGAATAAAAACCTATGGATCAAAAAGCCCTACCACAACCGCTTGAAAACTATCCAACTAACTACTACCCAAACACCAACTATTTATAGTATCAAAACCAAAAATAAGGCTTAACCCCTTAAACTTATACATCAATATCTAGCTTAAACACAATAAACTAGTTTACACGAAAGTTCCAGAAGTGTTGCCTAGATGCAATGGGCACATTTCCATGAGTAAATTCACCTTCTTTCTTGGACACTAACGCTTCTTCTCACACAGCTCCTCTCTGGCAATGGCTTTGAGTCCCGCTATTATCTCCCTAGTCTCCATTAATTCAATGCACAATTTCAAAGCTTGCCACCCCCGTTCTGCACCCTCTCTCCACACGGCTTTGGTTCTTCCTTCTGGCCACCTAATGAAAGGGTGATTTATTTTTTCTACTTATGGGTCCACACCTTCCATGCCTTCGCTTACCAATCCTTTTCCTGGTATAGCCCTTTCTAGGATACTCTCCATGTTCACTAAGAAATCCCTATGCACCAATGCTTTCATCACTTTCCTTACAACCTCCACCGACTCTCCTAAGTCTAGTCCCCACGCCATGATCAAAGAGTATATATATCCATATTATTCTAAGATTTGTGCTTCAAATCTTCAAAGACATTACCCAGAATGATTTGCACAGATTGCGCCACCTTCACATCCTTGTATAGGAAGAAGCCACGTAGTCTCTTCACAGTCACTTTGCCATCAAAAGGATCCAATTTCCTCCTCACTTTCAGAGTGAAGTTGACCTCCATTTCTTCTCTGGTACATTAGCCACTAGACTACTTCACACCATCATCCTAACACTCTCCTTATTCCCACAAACCAAGAAGCATCAAAGGAAATGCAAGAAAAAACTTCATTACATAGCAAATTTTTGGCTATCAACATTAATGTCAACATACATCCAGCACTGAAAAAAAGAGCTAATTCTTCAAAAAAATTGAAAAACATTCCTTCAATAATTTGTAAGTATATTTAATATGTTAAATGATATATTTTTTTTATTTCCTTGGAAAGAGTAAATGATATTAATTAGTTTAAAAGTAATAGTCTTCAATAAATTTATCTGGATCATTAGTAATAGTCTTCAAAAATGGCCACCAGTTCAAGTTCATTCTGCTTTCATAATACTTTATATCCATGAAAACCAAGCTCTCTAAATGGTATATCAAACTCTAGTTCAAAATATTTTAAATGAGGATGCTCCTATAGCTCTCTTACTCACTTGACAAATCCTTGAAACTTTTACTTTTTAACATTCAAAAGATAAATGGAATGTCCTCAACACCTAGTAGAGCTATCCAAAAAAGCTAACTAAAAGCTAACCCAGTTTTTTAGTTTAATAATTTAATTATAAAGTTTAAACTTTGAATGTTAATTTTTTTATGTGTTATTGGCTTATTGCAAGCTACAACATTGTTTAATATTTATATCTATAAATTGTCTCTATCACATTAATAGTGTGTCAAAATGGAAAGGAACTTGTTGGAAGTAGTATGCTATCAATTTCCAATACTTAGTGAATCTAGATCCATAGTTAGTAATGTCTAAACAAAATTTGTCCTAGCAGCCATAGGGAAATGGGCATGGGGGAAGGCTTACGTAATCAACTAATAGTATGATAGCCTCCTATGTATCCCATTGATTATTACCCATTAACTTTTCCCATTTCCCTATGGCTGGTGGGACAAGTTGTGTTTGGACATTAATAACTATGGATCTAGATTCACTAAGTATTGGTAATTTAGAGCATAGTACTTCCAACAAGTTCCTTTCTATTGTGAATGTGATAAAGACAATTTATAGTTATAGATATAATTAGTATTGGCAATTTGGAGCTTAACACTTCCACATTTCTTTGATCAATTTGGAGCATAATACTAAGACTACTCAAATGACATTGTAGCCAGGTAAAAATTTATTAAGGGCATAATAGTAGTATACTTGTGTATGTGTATTTCCTTCAGCTAAAATTTGCATTTATACTTAAGTGATCGATGTATACTTGTGTATGTGATCAAATTTTCTTCTATTTAATGATATCATTGTGTATTTAAGGTCTATTTAATAAAGGGTGCATGAAACAAGTTTTAAATCCTTAAAAATCTTTAAATTTCTAGGGTTTTTTCATTTTGTCGAGTCTACACCGAGTCCCCGAGTCGAGTCACCCTAGCCTAGTATGAGGAGAGTATGAGTCTCGTTACTATGGTTGTGATACAAACAAAAGGTGCTTACACATTGGTTGAATATATCCTCATCAAAAGGACCATAAAGAAATTTCAAATTTGTAAGTAAACTCTGACAGTCAAGAAAAATAGTCATAAAAATTGGAAGTAAATTTTGGTAGACATGTAGGTGAACTTAATTCATTTGACTTTATGCCTCTTGGAAAACATCAGGATCTCCCCTCCTAAAGTTTGGACCACATCCATTACCTCCACATAAAACTGGATATCCTTGGTCTTCTTGGTTCCCATGCCATGATATGGTTATGCAAATGAAAATGAAGCAAAGTAATCATCTCCTTCTCTGTTGGCTAGAAGAATGCATGCTTAATGTTTTGATACATGATATCATCTCTCTCTTCTGCTCTCATGGTTGAATACCGAAATCCATTATTGTGGGCCTCAAGAGTTCCAGTCATCTTTCGTCCTCTTCCACCAAATGTTGGCTTGATCCACACGTCTGCCATCCTAATCGGCTTTGTTTTTTAAAGTTGAAGTTTCTCTTGAGTCACCAGTGTAGCTCTCTCTGCCTTTTTAGACTCTTTCATTGCTACAAATTGTCTTTGGTATTTAGTCATTTGTACCACATGGTTGATGTGATTTGAATCCTTGCATCTAAATGAAATTTCCTTAACATAAATACTACTAGGGAATTTCAATGTTTCCATTGTAGTTGGCATTAAATTTGGTACCTGCAACATTGAAAATTATCCTTATATAAGAATTCCCTCCATCTTGTTGGATTGTAACACTCTTGATGGTGGCTACATGAAATATTATTTTGATTCCTCTTCTACGTCAGAGGGTTCATATCCTTGATCTAACTCTTTTGAGTTATCAGAATCATAATCACTAGCTTCCATATTTAAAAATTCTCAAGCACCATCTTCAATAAATTTATCTAGATCATCAGTAATACTCTTCAAAATTGGCTGCCAATTCAAGTTCATTCTATTTTCATAAATACTTTATATCCATGGAGTTCAACCATTCCTTGATGCCATCAAGTGAAGATTGAGGAATGGCGTCAATGCGGAGTACATCTGGCTTGAAGTATTTGAAAACAATAGCCATATCAAATTCCTTTTTCCCAAGTCCCACACTCTCAAGGTTAACAATCTCAATCTCACTAATAGGGATTATTAAGAAAGGTAATTCCACCAACTCTACCAAACAGTTTACCATAGGAACAATAAAAACAAAGGCTTTGAAAGGAAATCCATGAAAACCAAGCTTTCTAAATGGTATATCAAACTCTAGTTCAAAATATTTTAGATGAGGCTGCTCCCACAGCTCTCTTACTCGCTCAACAAATCCATGAAACTCTGTATTGATTTTATTTTTCCTGTCCCTCTCTTGTTGTCCTTCCTCAATTTCATCAGGATCATACATTGACCTTCTTGCCCCTCCTAAAGTTTGGACCACATCCGTTACCTCCACATAAAACTGGACATACTTGGTCTTCTTGGTTCCCATGTTGTGATATGTTTATGCAAATGAAAATGAAGCAAAGTAATCATCTCCTCCATTGGCTGGAAGAATTCATGCTTAATGTTTTGATACATGATATCAGCTCTATCTTTTGCTCTCATAGTTTAATATTATTGAAATCCATTATGGTGGGCCTCCAGAGCTCCAGTTATCTTTCTTCCCCTTCCACCAAATGTTGATTGATCCATAAGTATGCCAACCTAATTGGCTTTGTTTTGAAACTTGAAGTTTCTCCTGACTCACCAATATTAGCTCTATAACTTTTTTGAAATTTTATTATGGTATGTGCACTTTGATATGATGTAATATGATTATGGTTTCATCTCTTATGTTGTAATATTAGATATATAACAGAAAAATAAATTATTGCATGAAATAAATAATAAACTTTCATTTAAATGTTTTTTTTGTAGAACACGGGTCTTGCAGAAGATCAAGATTATCCTCAATGTGATATAGATCCACAAAATATTTGTTTTGTTGGTACAGATCACATGGCAGAGGATGATGATGATGCAGATATGGAAGACACTGAGGTTGATGACAATGATGATGACGATGATGACAACAATGACGATGATGATCATGATCATGATGGTGATGATGATGATGAGACAATTGGTGATAGTAACCAGTGACATTCATGATAATATAGACTACCTCATGGATCATTGTTGATATATCGTTATGATGACTCTTTTCATGGTTACTATCATATGTATCATTTTCAGAGCCTACAGTACTATATTGGTGAGTTGTATCATATTGACATGTATCATTTTCACTATATCATTTGGACATGTATCATCTTGACTTGTATCAATTTGAGTTACATAATTTATCAATTTTATTTATATCATTTTTACATGTATCATTTTCACTTATGTCGATTATTGGACATGTATCATTTTGACATGTTTTTGATGTACTGGCATATTTGACTTTCACTTGTTTTAGTTGAATATGTTGTTGATCTTATCAGTATTGACTTGTCAATTTATATATATTAAAAGTGGTCGATGATTTTTGGATGGATATTTATTAAGTATGATGATTTTAATTTACTGCTTAGGATGGATGTTAAATTCAATTAAATTATAGATATTTGACTCACTTGTTTTAATTATAGATGATGATCATGTTACAATAATTATATTGTTATTTAATCATATGAGTTAAATAATTAAATTACTTACTCTATAATCATATGAGTTAAATAATTCAATTACTTACTCTATAAGCATATGAGTTAAATAATTAAATTACTTACTCTATAATCATATGAGCTATTTAAGAGGCACAATATATTTAACTAATTAAATTGAAATAAAACATATTAAATTAATAAATAGAATCAAAACAAGAAGCATTTTTAGAAGAAAAAAGGAAGCAAAAGGCTCGGAAACATTTTGGAAATAAAAAGGGGCTCGAAGAAGCGATTTTAAGAAACAAAAGAACAAATGAAATGTTACCGACAAATTTATTTCGGCTCATCGTCGTCAAACACTAGAAACAAAATTTTAGAAACAATAAGTCGTAATCTTAAGGCTCCGTCGATAAAATCAGGCTCCATGGAAATCGCTTTCAGGTAAAAAACTTGGAAGAAAAAGGGGAAGTAAAACTGGAAACAAAATCGGAAGCAAAACTGGAAGCAAACCTGGAAGCAAAACTAGAGGCAAAACTATAATCAAAACTAGAAGTAAAACTGAAAGAAAAACTGGAAGCAAACCTGGAAGAAAAACTGGAAGCCTAATTGGGTACTAATTTAGGCGTTATTTCTAACATTATTTCCTGGCGCTATTTTAGGTGTTAATAGAGGTATTTTTTTTGGCACTATTTTAGGCACTAACGGGGATGATGTGATTTTCTACGCTAACCACAATGCTAATTTTGGCATTACATCTAGCATAAAATTTGGCTTAAAAGTTGGCACCGAGATGATCATGCTTGTTAGCATTGAGTTTAGCACTGGCCAGCTCACCCAATTCGTGGACTAAAATACACTGAAATTCAACACTATTTTAGGCACTATTTTCCTATTTTGTTGTAGTGAATAGAAAGATTTTTCAAATGAGCCAATTGATAATGTTCATATAAATCAGATTCAATCTACTCTTAGGGAAAGATAAATTTACTTCTCTACATATGTTGATAAGTTAATATGGTAAAAAGGAAAATTAGGTTATTATTCTATGAAAGAGGGATACAATTAGTTTCACAAGTAGGGGCCCAAATACTAGAACAAAGGGCATATACATTTTGTTGGAACTCAAAAAATTTTCCTAAAGCAGGCTACTTCACATGGTTAGCAATCCAAAATAAAATCCTAACAAGTGATAACCCGGAAAAAATTGGAATTACAGAGCTTTTTAAATGTGTGTTGTATGATCAAGATTTGGAAGATGTCAACCACTTATTCATTTTATGTCCAGTATCTTAGGCATGTTGGTTGTTGTTACTGGCTAAAATGAATTGGTAGTCATCCTTCCCTAATACTCTTTGGAAACTATTCTCCAATTGGCCACAGTTCTGCAAGAGTTCCTTTTTTGAATGCATTTGGTGTATTATCCCATCTTCACTTGTATGGGATATTTGGTGGGCAAGAAATAGATGCATCTTTAGAAAAGAAAAGCTCAACATTGATCAAGTTCTACTTTTTCTAGAGCACTCTATATTTGAAACAGTAAATGGGTATGTGCATAAAACTAAGCATGTTAGTTCACTTTTTATTGATTGGGATTCAAAGTTAATGTTAGCGTGGCCACTAATTTCTTTACCTTTCAAAGGGAATCTTCACCAAAAAGTTCATAAAGTTAATAGAGCTTCCATATCTTGGAAGCCCCCCTCCACCTGGTAACTTCAAGTCTAATATAGATGGTGCTTCAAGCGGAAACCCAGGATTATCTAGAGTAGGGGTGATTATAAGAGACTCTAAAGGGTTAGTTTTATGTGTTAAGTATTTCAAATTGAATGCAGTTGAGGCTCAAGCATTATTACAAGGATTAAAGTTAGTTGTCAGCTTAAAACTTCCCATGATTCAAGTAGGAGACTCTTTGATTTTGATAAATGCTTGTCGAGATCGTAAGATTCAAAATTGGCAGTTGGGGTATATCTTCAAACAGATTTGGTCACTGCTTGATAAGGTAGGAAATTATCAAATTCTTCATACCTATAGAGAAGGTAATGTGGTGACAGACTTCTTGACAAACTTCGGTTGTGATCAATTAGTTAATGAAGTTACCCATGTTGCTGAATTGGGTAAGATGTAGCCAAAGTTAGAATAACTACTGTCAAAAGACGAAAGTTAATAAAATTTCCAAGTCCCAATACTGCATCTGATAAATCATCTATGTGCTTCACTTTTTCCATTTTCTTCAAAATCTAGCAGGGGAAGTATGTGTTGTTGAAATCATAGTTGTGTAATCAGGTTAAACTAGACCATGTCTACATGAATTTGTGTTTGCATATAAAGATGTGTTGGAAAATAAAATTTCAAATGCTCGTCCATGTCAGTATATGTGTGTAGACACAAAAAAGAAATCATCCATGTCAACAAACATTTGATGATGCAAATAAGCACATGTCATCATGGTACTACATTAGTCACACATGTTAAATGCAAAATCTCGGTCTAGTACAAGAGTGATATACAGATTCACTTGGCTCTCCACATTTATTATTAGTATAGGAGTGAAATAACTATATTCAGGTCTTTCCAAAGAAAGGTGTGATATTTGAGCCTCCACATGTGTGTGGTACATTATAGAATTAGATGGTTTGTACATGGAAGCTCCTTAGTATAATTTCTCATGGAAAAAAAAATCTTAGCGTTGGGCTAAGGCACGAAATCATGATGTAAGCAAATTGAACCAAATTTTTATCTCTCTGTTTCTGTAATGTGCAAGATACAGATGTCCATAATTCATCAAATCATAAGTATCTTCCATGTGCAAATGTTTGAAGGTGTTTTAGTGGCGTCTTGTCTAAATTTAGAAGGCCTGGCTCTGAATGTTTCCTCAGCATTGCTAACTTTTCTTTTGGGACAAAATTTTATCAGAGATTAATTTATGTTCTTTAATGAGTATGGATGAATCATTTTTTGGGATGTGCTTAAACACTTGGAAAAATCATGAAATACATATGTACTCTTCACAAGTGGTATATATCTATCTACTTTGCACTCTGCTACATAATCAAATTTATTGGTCTCTACAACTTAGAAAAAGAGTAGTTGTTTGCATGTTGCAAGAAGAAAGCTCAAGCAACGGGGATCTCTGGGTTCCAACGAGTCTACATGTAGAAAGTAAAAGGAAAGAGATGAAGTTCTTCCCTCGCAACTACCGAATTTTCATTCCTGTCAATGAATGGGAACTACCCATTTCTGAGGAGATTGGAGATGTTGAGCTTCGCTTGGTGTTCAAAGACCACTGTACAAATTTCAAAAAGCATATTAGAAGGGTTGTTGGTGTTGAAATTTTGGAGCCAAAGCCAAAAGGACTGATCTATCCATCTCAACTGTTATCAATTTTCATTTCCAACCTCATGGATTTGCTGCAAGATGTTAAGTTAGTGGAGTCTATTACAAATAAAGTTTTAAATGAATAATTCTTGCAAAATGGTGTCCTTTACAAAGCCTGTCAATGCTATGACTTATGGAAAATGCATGGGTACGTAGGAGGTCTATTCCCTAGACACTTCTTACTTCATCAAGAAGTTTTTCAAAAAAGAATTGTTGCAATTAACAAGAGTCTGTCTCTGCAAAATTCAAGTTTCATGATTATTGCTCTCAAAAGGTATGCAAGGGAGTTTGATCCTGATTTGGTTGACAAAGTAATGGAGAAAGATTATGCCATTCTAGTACTCCTCACGCATGTACATGTTCCTCCACTTCCCAGGTCTCATCAACCACAAGTGGTTTTAGATGAAAAGAACCTCTACGAGCCGGTGGGTGTTCATAATGTAAAAGAAATTGAAGAAGAAAATGGTCAGTTTTTGTAAGGTCCGAAAATTTTACTTACCAATTATAACCCTTAATTTCCAAATTAATTTAATAGAATAAAATTATTATAAAATGGCGTAGAGAAAGAGGGATAATTTAATTATTTTCATTATCCATGAATCAAAGTGTATCAAAACAAGGTTATGCAATTACAAGATATGGCCATATAGGCTTACACAAGATTTATCATATTAGCAATGCATCTAAATTCAAATACTATACTGTAATTAAGGAAATAGCAAAATCATAAATGCAACCACAATAGAACCATAACACAAAGAATTTTCATGAGTGGAAAACCCTCGTAGGGATGAAAAACCATTCATAAAAGTTCCTCACTAGCTACAAAATCTCAATGGTTACAAGATGCCTCACTGGAAATGATCGTACTGTCTCACTGACATGACCATTCATTACATAATTTTGGATATCATGAATATCACACATAACCAGGAGCAAAAGGAAGTTCTTTTACAAGTCACAAAAGACTACAAGCAACATTTACAAGTTCACCTACGCATCATGACATCAAAGTAATGCCAACACTAACATGAATCGCTCCCAAGTATTTACAGATTAAACCATTCTACCTTCAATTGACTTTTCAGATATCACACATATATACTAAAACCCATAATCCAATCACGTAAAGTTTCATGAAGGTAATCCTAGGCCTACTAGAATGCACACATGCCTATGTAATTATAATAAACAAAATGCTTACTTCTAAACTCATTGATTCATAGAGGATTCAATAATAAGAGAATAAAACCATAAAAGAGTTAAGATGAACCATATTGCAAGAGAAGAGTGTCATTATTGAAACTAAACTTTGATTAAGTAAGGTATAATTCCACATTCATTTATCTCCTTATTCAGGATTCAACCTCTGCAATATCATTTAGATAAAATCTACTAAGTATACAAATTAATATCTAATTATTTCCACAACCTATTTTACCCATTGATTTGAAAGATATAATGTTACCATGCTTGCTAACATGAAAACCCGAAAGTAAGTAAATACAAGATCTAATTCTTTTCTAGAAGTTATTCTCTACCCAAAGGTTATTCTATGTCATAATCTTTAATTTTAAAAAACAAAACTCACCCATTCCTTTTATTCACTAAGTATACATCTACCATTACTAGAATCTTATAACTAAGTCCCTATTTGAAGTACAATTTATTCTCTTGAATTTCCCTTATCAACTATGTAAGGAACACCATATTATTAGAAAATACTATTCCAATCATATATTTTAATGAATTCCTTCTATTCTTATGATCATGAAAACTATAACCCATAAGAATAATGCATAAATCTTTTTGAAGAGAAAGATCTTTTCCACACTCAATTAACCCAACTCCTAGCATAAGTCTATTAAATATATATGATTTAATATGAACTTATTACATCTAAAAAGAAACTTCACTTATCTATTCTTTTGCTTGAAGGAATTTCATTACTTGGGCCTACTAGAAATAACATTACCAACATCTTAAAATCTATGATATCAAGAAATACATGATTAATTAATACACTAATCTACCAATGTTTAAATCGAACATCCTAATAAATCTTTTAAGAATCGACAACAAGAATACTCGTTTCCCTCAGAGATTTTACTATTCAATTGAGATACACTTTGACCAATAATATAAATCCACTACTAGCATGATCTACCTCCCTCAACTTTAATTAAACTATATATAAGAGGTTTATTTTGAAAACAATCCTAGTAATCTTTGTACGATTGAATCTTCTATCCAACTTTCTATTTCTATTTGAATGATTTAATCTAAATAACAGATTTGTGCAAATATGCAAGAAGCCCACTCAAACCAACATTGTATACCTATTAGAATATTACAGTTTGGCCATATTCTTATTGCATATATATATATATATATATATCTATCTAAATAAATCAAACTAATGCAGAAATTTACCAACTCTACCCAGAAGTATTAATCATCCCTAGTCAGATTTCCTATCTATTCAGTTCTAAATCTAGACTTGTTCATTCTCAAATGAATATAATTGTATATTCATACTTAAATATATATATAAAGAGAGACTTAATGGTATGGGAATAGAAGTATGGTTTCAGCTGGTTAATCATTTTACATCAAAAAATTATACTGTAGGTATAAAACCAGATACATACAGGTGTAATTTTGGATCATATAATTCTATATTTCATATTATATACTCATATATAATACATATATATACAAATATATATATATATATTATATATATATTATATATATATTATATATATATATATATTATATATGTTTATATATATTCATATATTTGAAGCTACATGCCGCACAACAAATATGCTAAAAATGAATTTCTAAGATTCACAAAGGGGTTCAAAGGATTTCAGAGAGTTTTAAAAGAAAGAGGCAAAAATTATATATCTCGGTCGACGCCCCTATTAGGGGGGGAGCTACCTGTGGAGGGCGCTTCCCCCCACACCACAACCCTTCCCAATGGGGAGGGCATGACTATGGGAGAAACCCCTATCCCATTAAAAATTTTCCCTTATTTAAATCAAAACTAATTCACCTAGCATTAAACCTTTACAATTCGATTTCATTTTAAACATATGTATTATATATGTAAATATATGTATATATCTACATAGTTCAGTGTAGGCATATACATATATTTGTATATACAAAAATATCACAATGAAACAAGATTTCCCTTAAAGAATCAACATAAATCTGGCATAAAATATCCAATACAAAGATTTGTGCAGGATTATTTAAATGTGTATATATATACATGAATAGGAAAGAATGTTGTAAATTGTATAGTTATGCCAAAGAATTTCGCACAAGCACTCAATACTGAGGTTATGCACAATAGTTATCAAAATAATTCAATCTTTCTAACAATACCGACATTTTTTCTCACCCTTTGAAATTTAAAAGAAATGGTAGAGATTTAAAAACCTAGAAAAATTTCCTCCAATTGAAACTCCCTTCTTCTTCTCCCGTTCTTTCTTTCCTTGGAATCTGCTTTCTAAAGAATCTACCTCTCCTTCTCTCCCTTTTCCCTATATTTCTCTTCTTA
This sequence comes from Sequoia sempervirens, assembly GCA_007258455.2. Classification (NCBI taxonomy): domain Eukaryota; kingdom Viridiplantae; phylum Streptophyta; class Pinopsida; order Cupressales; family Cupressaceae; genus Sequoia; species Sequoia sempervirens. Next base: position 9,265 of record VDFB02296825.1, on the reverse strand, counting down.
TTTCCACTACTTTTAATCTAGTAAAATCTAAAACTTCTATTTGGTAGCCATTTTCATTTATTTTTGCAAAGCAATTCAAGAAGTATATCAAGCAGTCGTGTTTTCTTGTTATTCATTTCCTCCCTTTTAAAAGATTTCACCTCCAATTCCAAAATACCTAATCTTGAAATCAAAATTAATACTTCTTTTTATGTATAATATTTACCTTTGGTATAAGAATAACAAGAGAAATTCGATTTTTAGTTGTGACTAAGAGATTGTCTGTAGTGAATAGTGAGGAAATACCATTTTAAATTGACAAAGAAAAATTTACCCTTAATAAGCAATAAATATCTTTTAATTGTAAAAATAAATATTTATTCCAAATAAAAATTAAAAAATATCATTTAATTGAGAGTAAAAGGAATTATTCTAAATAACCAAGAATTATCACTTGTTTGGAATAAATTAAATCCATAACCAAATTATAATTAACTCCTTTTTGTTTCATTGCACTTTTATTTCACCACAAATTAATTTAATCAAACATTGTAAAATATGAGCCATAAAAATAGGGGTCATGATAGTTTTTGGTGCTCAAAATGAACAGGATTTTGCAGAAGAAATCCAATCGGAGGTTGTTCAAAATGAACAGGTAATTGCATAGACAATCATTCAACCAATGGTTGGTCTTCTACAGTCGTTGGGTGGTCGTATTGCCAGTGAATTCGACCTCAATGAGCTTCCACCGATTCAGTTTCTAGAGAGATTTGGTACGGAAAAACAAGGTGTTATTTTTTAGCTAGAGGGTGCTCAAAATACTGGTGGGTCTACTAGCAACACAATGTTGTGTTTTCCTGGTGTTGTTGGCCATGTGGTACAGTATCGACGTGAAAATGACCAGCCAGTCTAGATGGAGATTGAATAAATAAATGGGTATTCTAAACAGTTCTTTTTGAAGTCTAATGGTTTTATGATAAATTCAAAGGTTTTTGGATGATGAAATCAAAAGGAACAACTGTCAAAAGGTTTTTTGATGAAAGATTCAAAGGGAAATAGCTGGTAAAAATGCCCTGAAAGTATCCTGAGGGTATTTAGGCCTATAAATCAATCTTCTTTGAAAGTTTAGCTGATGCAATATATGGTTGTAATAGACAGTTTAAAGACAATATGTCTTTTGGAAAGCTACATATTATCTATTGTAAATCTCTATTATATCAATATAAATATATATAGACAATATGCCTTTTGTTTAAAATAAAAATATTTTAAAATATAACTTTTTGTTGAATAGGTTGGCTTTACATCACGATCTAGCATGTGTGAAACGATATGGATGGTTGTCACATTGGATTTACTCAAGTACACTATAACACATTTATTTTTAATTTTTGAAAATTTGAAATTTATTGTTTATGATATTTGTGTTTTTGAGTTTAACCTATTATTGTTTTTTTAGTTGATAAATTTAATTGTCACACCTCTTGGTATATGAGAAAATCTGGATGTTGGTGGTAGTGCTACAATTTCATCATCAACGTCCTTAACACAGGTATGACATGAACACATATGTTTAATAATGATTATTTTGTGTCGGTGGATATGAATAGGTATTACCAAATAGTTGATAACTATGTATTTGTTATGTTATAGATTGATGTAAACACCCATCTACAAGGAAAAACTACTCTCTACGATGTTGAGTTTCATAGGAAAAAAGAACTAGACTAAAAATATGTTGTAAGCATGTATAATATATACCATTTTAAATAATTTTTATAGTTATATACTTTGGCATAGGATTTTTTTTAAAATTTTTTATATAAGTTGACCTACAAAATAGTGAGCATAAGATATCATAATGAAACAATACAACAAGTGGTACAAGGGAACGAGGTTCAATATCTAGTCAAGCTAAAGAGGTTGAATGTTTGAAGAATAGAGTTCAAGATTAATAGATGAAATTGCTTTTTATGAATCTAAATGGAACATAGGTATTATAATTTTTATGGTATATGTATCAATGATATTTTATAGTTTGAACAATAATATATTGGCCTCATGTCATTGCATGACATTTTGATGACATTTTGTATTCCTTCATGACCTTATCAAGATCAATATATCAATATTTTATGTGTATTGGTAGCTTAAATGGTTTAAAATGTTATCAAAATTTACCTAGCTTTAGTAGTGTATTTATGAGGACCTAAGAGTTGTAGTAGTACTTATCTCTTTCTATTGGAACCACTCATTACATCAATGCACTATTTAAAAATGTATTTTACTTGTACCTAAAGAATGTGATCATATTTGATTTTCATGTATATGTAGGTTATGATTTCCATGTACATAGAAACAATTACACATAAGAACCAAAATCTACCAAAATTAATAATTAAGATCATCTTGTGATTCAATTTTAGAAAGCAACACCACTTCAACCCTTGGAATAATGTTTATTTTCAGCTCAAAGAAAGGATGATGTTGAGTTTCATAAAAAATGATTGTTACCACTAGAATTGGATAATGATCACATGACCATGAAACTCACATGACAAAAGCTAAAACTCATGGGATCATTTTTTGAAGTACAACATATAACACTTAAAGACATTAATGCAATTAGACACATTAGTTTTACACATAACGTCATGTCATAATGTGACATTGCACAAGTGGTGGACTAACACCCCACACATACCTAACCTATTGAAAATATTGGGAACACTTATAGAACTATCCACAAAGGGTTCCAACCTTCTCTATCCTTCACAATACTAAAAGAACCATCTCCCAATTCCTAGGTTTGACAATCGAGTCATTTCAGAAGGTTACACACAAAGCGATGCAAGAGATGACATGATTCCTTAATGAAGAAACTTGAGAACTAGTTAAAATTACTAATATGATCCCAAGACTATGGTGAGAAACTTTCATTTACAAAATTTCCCAAACGAAGTCCCAAAAACTTAAGGAAAAATAAAGTTTAGAGTTGGAGAAAGTTTGACTAGGTTTTGAAGGTTTAGACGACCAAAATGGCCAAAAAGAAAAAAGTACAAGGAATAAAAAATATTTGACAAGGTAATAAGGCTTAGAAAAACTATAAATATAAGTTGTTAAGAGGATTTACATTCTAGAATTTTTATGGGGATGAGGCTTCCCAAGCACAAGACCAGGCCGCTCCAACACACTTAGGCAAAATTTTGAGTTTTCTAGCTTATAAAACAATGTCACCCCTGAATTATAGGCCACCCCAGTAGACTAACAATCACCTACTACTAGTCTTCCCCAACATACTACCAAGCTTCTCCAATAGTGTTTGGCTATTTTTTTGATGGATTAGTCTAACTTAGTGTATACCAAGGTTGCTTGGATGTAGGACCGGGCCACCCAACTATGAAATTTGACTCATATTAATTTTAAGCACAAAATGAAATATTCATGTGTTTTTTATCATTTTAACATCATGATAAGGGTAATCATAAAGATATCATGCTTAGTACCAACATCGAGACATGTAAATGATCAAAAAACTATTTTCTTCTACAAGTTTGCATCCATCTCCAAAGAGAGGTCCTTAAACATCACTATTACAATTATATAAATAGAAACATCTAAATACATTAATTAAAATAGAAATTAAATGATGACATTTTGTTCCTCGATCGATGAACCTTAGTTCGCAATGGTGGTTCCACGCCACCCAACCATGTGATACCATAGGCTCACCCCACCGTGCTAGGAGATTGTCACAAGGCGCAAACACTCACACACACAATACATATGGGGAGAGGGGTATACACTCACACAAGACATGGATAATACAATGTATACAATGATGTAATGATACTAATATTAATATAGCAAGAATGCATAATAACTCTTTGAGTGCTACTCAAATCTACTCTAGGGTTAAATATTAGAGAGTAAGAGATTGAGTGTCATCGCGAACACTCACATTGTTCTTAGCATGGAACCAAGTACCCACTCATATAGATGAGAATAATTGACATTAAAATTATTATTCTCTCTAAGTAGCTTGTCTTCCTCAATCTTCCTTACCCTATACGAGCACTCAAGGCATGAGAGGAATACCATTATCTTAGTTAGTCTATTACCCCATTTTCATTAACTATCACTTATTATTAAGCAACTCCCCATAGTGTGATTTTCATACATGGATCTTTGGGTTAGGTTCACATTGGGATCCACTCCCATCACTCTCCCTAACACTTGGGTTGTAAGCTCATCACACCCTCCAACAAGTGTGGCACAAAAATCAATTTGCAAAATACATTTTTTCCAAATTTCAGTGGCACTTTCCCACAATGCATATTAGCCTATTTCACAAGGTTCCATCTTTTCAAAACATCCAAATTCATTCATTTTCATGCAAAACTTTCATTTTTCCAATATTTTCACAATGCAAAAACCATGAAAGTTCCCAAATCGACCACTAAAATTCATCAAAATTTAAACTTAAAAATAAAAATTATAAAAATACCCTTTGGTGGAAAATATGGCCAACACCCCTCTTAAGCTATAAAATTGACATTTCCCATTTCTCAAAAAAATGGGCATGGTAACCCCACATTTTGAAAAAGAAATAAATTTTAAATAAATCAAATAATTTAAACATCTAATTTTCTACATGAAGCAAGTTGGGAGGATTATACACTCACCTAATCATTCTCCAACAACCAGATTCAAAGGAAATTGAAGAAATAAAATAAAAATAATGAAAATACCTTAATTCTCTCCAAAATTTGAAATGTAAAACCTAACAAGCACACCACATGAGGACTCACAAAAACTAGCAAGCATGATCCCCTCTTGAATCCTATCCCAATGGATCCAACCTCGTTGAATTCTAATGACAAATGCACTCCCAATCTACAAATCTCCAAAATGATCCAAACAAGTTTTTCTCTCCCAATAATTTTTTCACAATTATAAACATAAAATGAAAATAGAAAGCCTTTTCCCTATTTACCCATTTCAAAACTCAATTACAAAATCATATATCTATTTTGTAACTCAAAACTCCCTCAATTTCTCCAAAAAAGAATTTTTGATCAATTAAATCCATTCCAAAAATATCATTTAACATATAATTTAACCATTAAATCTATTTAAGCATAAAATGTAACTAATTTTGTCAAAAAATGGAATCAATACAATTCAACACACACTTTCCCTGGGCTTCAACAATAGGGTTATAGTATCCAAAATCATATAAAATCAAATCAACAAGGTAATATAATGGTAAATCACACTTGAATCAAGTACGATGGGTAAGGTTAACAATTGCTAATGTCACATGTCTGATATAACCACCATCAAAGAATAATTCAAACCTCTAAACCCAAGTGGAAAATTTCCTTGTACTTGTATCCACTCAACAAATGTCAAGTGTACCTGTGCATATATATAACAGTCGAAACACATAAAATTCCCAAATGAGGTATATAACATAATCATAAGTACTCATTCAAATGCACATGTGCATTAAAATTAATTAAAACAACATAATCCATCATAACATAATCATAATAAAATTATATTTAAAGGTGCATCTAAACTAATTCCAATACAATATAATAATGATGTTACAAATAATATTGAATCTATATATAGGTAGAGCATATGATAAAATTCAAAAATTGTACTAAAGATTATAAATGTGAGAGGAACTACATCCTCCCCTAATAAAAATAGGCTTACTCATGGAAGTGTTGTGTGGTCTCACAACACACCCCAAGACTATAAGACTTGGGGACCCAAGTGAAAACTAATGTTTATGGCAGGTGCTGGCTAGTCGAGAAGGATCACCAGAAGTTGAAGTTAAAAGGAAATTTTTTGGAGTACTTCATGATTCAAGTGTATCAGGTACTAGGTACCGAAAGGGAAAAAGAGTTAAAATTTCAATGTAAGGTTTTTGGTAAAGTGTTCCAATCCAGGAGTGAAGGTCTAAGAAAGTGTGGAGGTTTTGATAGAATCTAGGATTTGAGAAAAAATTATTTTGGTAAAAGTTGAAGTGTCAGGTACCAGGTAACAGTATTAAGTTTAAAGTTAAAAGTTTTAGTTTGCTCGGGGGGTCCAAAAGGTCCGATAACCCACCTAAAAGATAATTGTGCGAGAATGTATTTTAAAGTGTGATATTTGTGATTTGTTTGAAATGATGATTTATTAAAGATGGTTTTGTTTTCATGAGAGTTTCATGAATGTTTTTAAGAGGGATTTAATATGTGGAATTTGTACTTGTAGGAGGAACAGATTACAATGCAATATTTGGGTATGGATGATCAAGAAAACTTGGGTTGCAAATAGATCCGATAGTTTTACTAGGTTCTATAGTACACTCTGAAAGATCATGCGGGAACAAAGTTCATTGCGAAGAAGTACCAAATATCAGAAACTGGGAATCTTGGTATTACACATGCAACAAAGGGGTGTGCTTAGCCTCAGGGTGATTCATTTCTGGGAATTTTTTGTCCAAGTCCGAACCTAAATGTAGGAACATAAGGTCTACTTGATCATTCTGAGTGTATGGGAAGTTCCTTCATTCTATTTGGTGGGTTTTTTTGGTTCCAAGATAAAATCCTGATTATATAAATATGAAGATCCTGAAAGGTTTTGACGTGTTGAAGAAGGTTGACATTCGTTGACTTCGTTAGAAATTATCCTACCAGTTGTCATATTCCACATGTCTTGTTGAGATTCATCCCTTGGATTCCCTCTCATATTTTGATTGAATTTCCCAAGTGTCTTGTTCTTATAAAAGGCTGGGAGATGTTTCATTTTAAGTTTAGAATTTGTGGATGTTGGAGAAGCAAAACTTCTTTAAGTTTTATTATTTTTCCTATTTTCTATTCCATTCCAAATTAAAAACTTGCATGCATGCATATAAAATCTAATGGATATTAGAGCCAATTTGAAAGCTATCTCCTTATATGAAATCTTACGTAGTTAATTCTTTGTTCTTGTTGGACAAGAATATGTGCTACATCATTTAAGGGTGCATACAGACCCTATCCGGTGTTCAAATAATCCCCCTCTCTTTAAAATCTTGCATCATTCTATGATTAGCTATGAAGCAATTTGGTGACATATGGAATGGTTTTCTTTGGTTTGGTTAATTCTTGAGGCATGTGTGGATAATACCTAGCAGAAACTTTACTTTTTTAGTACTTTTGATGCTTTATTTTAGAATAGATGTTTAAATTTTTAAAAATGTTCAAAAAAGAAATTAAATGAATGGAATTTTTATTCCAAATCTTTTGATTCCATGATATTGTTGAATTCTTAAAGCTAAATCTACTTAAGTGAAAGCAAAGATATTTTAAATTCATGAAATGTTATTGCAAATTTATCGATTTCATGAAGTTGTTAAATGATTGGACCAAGATTGTCTTTTATCTATCCTTATGATTCCTTTGAGAGATAGAAAAACCATTTACCCCTCATGATTAACAGCATTATCACAACAAGCCTTGATGCAAACCTAGTATGGTCAAGACCTGACATAAATGAGTCTTGGGAATAAGTTGAGTTAGCCTAAGATTTAGGTTGTCCTAGTTCAATCTTTCAAGTAAAGATAGGTTCCCACAGTCTGCTTGTGAGGATTTATTTGCATTGTTGGTGTGTGACTAACATAGTGATCAATAGGAAGCATGCAAAAAGACAAGGATAAAGAAATCTTAGTTGCACTGCATCCTCCCAAGTCACCAAAGACTCGTCATTTGAGTCCCATTGGACCCTTACCTACTCTAGATCCCAGCCTTTAAGGGCCAATGTCTACTATTGGAGAATATGGAAAGGGTCCAAAGATAGTTTCCCACCCTCCTAGAACTACAAAGCACCCCAATCTAGAACATGGGTCACATCCTAAATATACTTCCTAAGAATTAAAATGTGGAATATTTTGTGGATATACAATAATTTGCATGGAAAAGAAAGACAATCAATAACATGAAAAATCCTCTCAAGGATCTCAAAATTTTCAACAAAATGTAGTGTGAGTTTAGATGCTTTTCCATAACAAATAGGACTCTTTCATGGTTGCACTCTCATGAAAATAGAATCACTTACTAAGAAGTGTCAATCCAATCTACGAGAATTAGCATACTTCTTCTAATTGTCATGGGTTGTCACCAAATGCTCCTTGATCTGATCAACTTGCTACTCTATGTCTTGTAGCTTCTCAATCTTACCCAAGATAACACGATCCTCCAAACAATCCCAACTTAAGGGAGTATGGAAAGGTCGTCCATGAAAGGCCTTAAAAGGTGTCATGCTAAGAGAACGGGGTACCCATTATTATAGGAAAACACTACAAGATATAAATATTCCTCCCACTTTGACTGTCATTCCATCACATACATGAAAAGCATATCCTCAAGAACCTAGATCACTCTCTCCCTTTAACCGTCTATCTCAAGATAATAGGAGGAACTAAAATTAAGTTGCACCCCCTAAATAATGTTGTAAGGAAGTCCATAACTTAGATGTGAACACTAGATCTCAATCTTAAATGATCTTGTGCAAACACACAATATCCTCCATGAAGACACATTTCACTAATGCGGATAAATACGAAGACCTCATAGGATAAAAATGGGCAACCTTAGATAAATTATCCATAGTCACAATGATGGCATCATGATGAAAAGAAGACATAAGAAACCCAACTATGAAATCAAGAGAAATCATATCCCACTTCCACTCGAGAATGACATGGGACTACAATAAATATGTGGGATATTGATTCTCGGCCTTAACCATTGACACTCAAGGAATCTAACCATAAAATTGGAAACATTGTGCATCATCGTTACCCAATGATATAACTATCTAAGGTCAGTGTGCATCTTCTTGATGCCATGATGTGATGAATATGGAGTATGATGTGCCTCAGAAAAAATCATTGAACAAAGATCTTAGGAAATTAGAACAAAAGAATGACCAAGATGTTGCAATAGTCCATCAAAGTCCAAATAATAATAAGAAAACCTACCCCCAAGGGCTCTCTCAAATTCTATGTCCACTCTCACCTCTTGATACCATGTATCACTAGGAAGTGCCTCAAGAATACGACCCTAGAAATTGATACCAAGGGTCAAAATTGAGATCTCATATCTCCTCCTACTCAATGCATCTACAACAACATTCTCCTTCACTTTGATGTAATGAACATAAAATTTATACTCACACAAGAACTCCATCAAATGACATTGTCAAGAATTCAGGTTTGGTTGAGTGAAGATATACTATAGACTATGAT
>VDFB02296824.1:0-38214 GCA_007258455.2 Sequoia sempervirens | reverse complement strand
AAAATCTACCAAAATTAATAATTAAGATCATCTTGTGATTCAATTTTAGAAAGCAACACCACTTCAACCCTTGGAATAATGTTTATTTTCAGCTCAAAGAAAGGATGATGTTGAGTTTCATAAAAAATGATTGTTACCACTAGAATTGGATAATGATCACATGACCATGAAACTCACATGACAAAAGCTAAAACTCATGGGATCATTTTTTGAAGTACAACATATAACACTTAAAGACATTAATGCAATTAGACACATTAGTTTTACACATAACGTCATGTCATAATGTGACATTGCACAAGTGGTGGACTAACACCCCACACATACCTAACCTATTGAAAATATTGGGAACACTTATAGAACTATCCACAAAGGGTTCCAACCTTCTCTATCCTTCACAATACTAAAAGAACCATCTCCCAATTCCTAGGTTTGACAATCGAGTCATTTCAGAAGGTTACACACAAAGCGATGCAAGAGATGACATGATTCCTTAATGAAGAAACTTGAGAACTAGTTAAAATTACTAATATGATCCCAAGACTATGGTGAGAAACTTTCATTTACAAAATTTCCCAAACGAAGTCCCAAAAACTTAAGGAAAAATAAAGTTTAGAGTTGGAGAAAGTTTGACTAGGTTTTGAAGGTTTAGACGACCAAAATGGCCAAAAAGAAAAAAGTACAAGGAATAAAAAATATTTGACAAGGTAATAAGGCTTAGAAAAACTATAAATATAAGTTGTTAAGAGGATTTACATTCTAGAATTTTTATGGGGATGAGGCTTCCCAAGCACAAGACCAGGCCGCTCCAACACACTTAGGCAAAATTTTGAGTTTTCTAGCTTATAAAACAATGTCACCCCTGAATTATAGGCCACCCCAGTAGACTAACAATCACCTACTACTAGTCTTCCCCAACATACTACCAAGCTTCTCCAATAGTGTTTGGCTATTTTTTTGATGGATTAGTCTAACTTAGTGTATACCAAGGTTGCTTGGATGTAGGACCGGGCCACCCAACTATGAAATTTGACTCATATTAATTTTAAGCACAAAATGAAATATTCATGTGTTTTTTATCATTTTAACATCATGATAAGGGTAATCATAAAGATATCATGCTTAGTACCAACATCGAGACATGTAAATGATCAAAAAACTATTTTCTTCTACAAGTTTGCATCCATCTCCAAAGAGAGGTCCTTAAACATCACTATTACAATTATATAAATAGAAACATCTAAATACATTAATTAAAATAGAAATTAAATGATGACATTTTGTTCCTCGATCGATGAACCTTAGTTCGCAATGGTGGTTCCACGCCACCCAACCATGTGATACCATAGGCTCACCCCACCGTGCTAGGAGATTGTCACAAGGCGCAAACACTCACACACACAATACATATGGGGAGAGGGGTATACACTCACACAAGACATGGATAATACAATGTATACAATGATGTAATGATACTAATATTAATATAGCAAGAATGCATAATAACTCTTTGAGTGCTACTCAAATCTACTCTAGGGTTAAATATTAGAGAGTAAGAGATTGAGTGTCATCGCGAACACTCACATTGTTCTTAGCATGGAACCAAGTACCCACTCATATAGATGAGAATAATTGACATTAAAATTATTATTCTCTCTAAGTAGCTTGTCTTCCTCAATCTTCCTTACCCTATACGAGCACTCAAGGCATGAGAGGAATACCATTATCTTAGTTAGTCTATTACCCCATTTTCATTAACTATCACTTATTATTAAGCAACTCCCCATAGTGTGATTTTCATACATGGATCTTTGGGTTAGGTTCACATTGGGATCCACTCCCATCACTCTCCCTAACACTTGGGTTGTAAGCTCATCACACCCTCCAACAAGTGTGGCACAAAAATCAATTTGCAAAATACATTTTTTCCAAATTTCAGTGGCACTTTCCCACAATGCATATTAGCCTATTTCACAAGGTTCCATCTTTTCAAAACATCCAAATTCATTCATTTTCATGCAAAACTTTCATTTTTCCAATATTTTCACAATGCAAAAACCATTAAAGTTCCCAAATCGACCACTAAAATTCATCAAAATTTAAACTTAAAAATAAAAATTATAAAAATACCCTTTGGTGGAAAATATGGCCAACACCCCTCTTAAGCTATAAAATTGACATTTCCCATTTCTCAAAAAAATGGGCATGGTAACCCCACATTTTGAAAAAGAAATAAATTTTAAATAAATCAAATAATTTAAACATCTAATTTTCTACATGAAGCAAGTTGGGAGGATTATACACTCACCTAATCATTCTCCAACAACCAGATTCAAAGGAAATTGAAGAAATAAAATAAAAATAATGAAAATACCTTAATTCTCTCCAAAATTTGAAATGTAAAACCTAACAAGCACACCACATGAGGACTCACAAAAACTAGCAAGCATGATCCCCTCTTGAATCCTATCCCAATGGATCCAACCTCGTTGAATTCTAATGACAAATGCACTCCCAATCTACAAATCTCCAAAATGATCCAAACAAGTTTTTCTCTCCCAATAATTTTTTCACAATTATAAACATAAAATGAAAATAGAAAGCCTTTTCCCTATTTACCCATTTCAAAACTCAATTACAAAATCATATATCTATTTTGTAACTCAAAACTCCCTCAATTTCTCCAAAAAAGAATTTTTGATCAATTAAATCCATTCCAAAAATATCATTTAACATATAATTTAACCATTAAATCTATTTAAGCATAAAATGTAACTAATTTTGTCAAAAAATGGAATCAATACAATTCAACACACACTTTCCCTGGGCTTCAACAATAGGGTTATAGTATCCAAAATCATATAAAATCAAATCAACAAGGTAATATAATGGTAAATCACACTTGAATCAAGTACGATGGGTAAGGTTAACAATTGCTAATGTCACATGTCTGATATAACCACCATCAAAGAATAATTCAAACCTCTAAACCCAAGTGGAAAATTTCCTTGTACTTGTATCCACTCAACAAATGTCAAGTGTACCTGTGCATATATATAACAGTCGAAACACATAAAATTCCCAAATGAGGTATATAACATAATCATAAGTACTCATTCAAATGCACATGTGCATTAAAATTAATTAAAACAACATAATCCATCATAACATAATCATAATAAAATTATATTTAAAGGTGCATCTAAACTAATTCCAATACAATATAATAATGATGTTACAAATAATATTGAATCTATATATAGGTAGAGCATATGATAAAATTCAAAAATTGTACTAAAGATTATAAATGTGAGAGGAACTACATCCTCCCCTAATAAAAATAGGCTTACTCATGGAAGTGTTGTGTGGTCTCACAACACACCCCAAGACTATAAGACTTGGGGACCCAAGTGAAAACTAATGTTTATGGCAGGTGCTGGCTAGTCGAGAAGGATCACCAGAAGTTGAAGTTAAAAGGAAATTTTTTGGAGTACTTCATGATTCAAGTGTATCAGGTACTAGGTACCGAAAGGGAAAAAGAGTTAAAATTTCAATGTAAGGTTTTTGGTAAAGTGTTCCAATCCAGGAGTGAAGGTCTAAGAAAGTGTGGAGGTTTTGATAGAATCTAGGATTTGAGAAAAAATTATTTTGGTAAAAGTTGAAGTGTCAGGTACCAGGTAACAGTATTAAGTTTAAAGTTAAAAGTTTTAGTTTGCTCGGGGGGTCCAAAAGGTCCGATAACCCACCTAAAAGATAATTGTGCGAGAATGTATTTTAAAGTGTGATATTTGTGATTTGTTTGAAATGATGATTTATTAAAGATGGTTTTGTTTTCATGAGAGTTTCATGAATGTTTTTAAGAGGGATTTAATATGTGGAATTTGTACTTGTAGGAGGAACAGATTACAATGCAATATTTGGGTATGGATGATCAAGAAAACTTGGGTTGCAAATAGATCCGATAGTTTTACTAGGTTCTATAGTACACTCTGAAAGATCATGCGGGAACAAAGTTCATTGCGAAGAAGTACCAAATATCAGAAACTGGGAATCTTGGTATTACACATGCAACAAAGGGGTGTGCTTAGCCTCAGGGTGATTCATTTCTGGGAATTTTTTGTCCAAGTCCGAACCTAAATGTAGGAACATAAGGTCTACTTGATCATTCTGAGTGTATGGGAAGTTCCTTCATTCTATTTGGTGGGTTTTTTTGGTTCCAAGATAAAATCCTGATTATATAAATATGAAGATCCCGAAAGGTTTTGACGTGTTGAAGAAGGTTGACATTCGTTGACTTCGTTAGAAATTATCCTACCAGTTGTCATATTCCACATGTCTTGTTGAGATTCATCCCTTGGATTCCCTCTCATATTTTGATTGAATTTCCCAAGTGTCTTGTTCTTATAAAAGGCTGGGAGATGTTTCATTTTAAGTTTAGAATTTGTGGATGTTGGAGAAGCAAAACTTCTTTAAGTTTTATTATTTTTCCTATTTTCTATTCCATTCCAAATTAAAAACTTGCATGCACATAGAATCTAATGGATATTAAAGCCAATTTGAAAGCTATCTCCTTATATGAAATCTTACGTAGTTAATTCTTTGTTCTTGTTGGACAAGAATATGTGCTACATCATTTAAGGGTGCATACAGACCCTATCCGGTGTTCAAATAATCCCCCTCTCTTTAAAATCTTGCATCATTCTATGATTAGCTATGAAGCAATTTGGTGACATATGGAATGGTTTTCTTTGGTTTGGTTAATTCTTGAGGCATTTGTGGATAATACCTAGGAGAAACTTTACTTTTTTAGTACTTTTGATGCTTTATTTTAGAATAGATGTTTAAATTTTTAAAAATGTTCAAAAAAGAAATTAAATGAATGGAATTTTTATTCCAAATCTTTTGATTCCATGATATTGTTGAATTCTTAAAGCTAAATCTACTTAAGTGAAAACAAAGATATTTTAAATTCATGAAATGTTATTGCAAATTTATCGATTTCATGAAGTTGTTAAATGATTGGACCAAGATTGTCTTTTATCTATCCTTATGATTCCTTTGAGAGATAGAAAAACCATTTACCCCTCATGATTAACAGCATTATCACAACAAGCCTTGATGCAAACCTAGTATGGTCAAGACCTGACATAAATGAGTCTTGGGAATAATTTGAGTTAGCCTAAGATTTAGGTTGTCCTAGTTCAATCTTTCAAGTAAAGATATGTTCCCACAGTCTGCTTGTGAGGATTTATTTGCATTGTTGGTGTGTGACTAACATAGTGATCAATAGGAAGCATGCAAAAAGACAAGGATAAAGAAATCTTAGTTGCATTGCATCCTCCCAAGTCACCAAAGACTCGTCATTTGAGTCCCATTGGACCCTTACCTACTCTAGATCCCAGCCTTTAAGGGCCAATGTCTACTATTGGAGAATATGGAAAGGGTCCAAAGATAGTTTCCCACCTTCCTAGAACTACAAAGCACCCCAATCTAGAACATGGGTCACATCCTAAATATAATTCCTAAGAATTAAAACATGGAATATTTTGTGGATATACAATAATTTGCATGGAAAAGAAAGACAATCAATAACATGAAAAATCCTCTCAAGGATCTCAAAATTTTCAACAAAATGTAGTGTGAGTTTAGATACTTTTCCATAACAAATAGGACTCTTTCATGGTTGCACTCTCATGAAAATAGAATCACTTACTAAGAAGTGTCAATCCAATCTATGAGAATTAGCATACTTCTTCTGATGGTCATGGGTTGTCACCAAATGCTCCTTGATCTGATCAACTTGCTACTCTATGTCTTGTAGCTTCTCAATCTTACCCAAGATAACACGATCCTCCAAACAATCCCAACTTAAGGGAGTATGGAAAGGTCGTCCATGAAAGGCCTTAAAAGGTGTCATGCTAAGAGAACGGGGTACCCATTATTATAGGAAAACACTACAAGATATAAATATTCCTCCCACTTTGACTGTCATTCCATCACATACATGAAAAGCATATCCTCAAGAACCTAGATCACTCTCTCCCTTTAACCGTCTATCTCAAGATAATAGGAGGAACTAAAATTAAGTTGCACCCCCTAAATAATGTTGTAAGGAAGTCCATAACTTAGATGTGAACACTAGATCTCAATCTTAAATGATCTTGTGCAAACACACAATATCCTCCATGAAGACACATTTCACTAATGCGGATAAATACGAAGACCTCATAGGATAAAAATGGGCAACCTTAGATAAATTATCCATAGTCACAATGATGGCATCATGATGAAAAGAAGACATAAGAAACCCAACTATGAAATCAAGAGAAATCATATCCCACTTCCACTCGAGAATGACATGGGACTACAATAAATATGTGGGATATTGATTCTCGGCCTTAACCATTGACACTCAAGGAATCTAACCATAAAATTGGAAACATTGTGCATCATCGTTACCCAATGATATAACTATCTAAGGTCAGTGTGCATCTTCTTGATGCCATGATGTGATGAATATGGAGTATGATGTGCCTCAGAAAAAATCATTGAACAAAGATCTTAGGAAATTAGAACAAAAGAATGACCAAGATGTTGCAATAGTCCATCAAAGTCCAAATAATAATAAGAAAACCTACCCCCAAGGGCTCTCTCAAATTCTATGTCCACTCTCACCTCTTGATACCATGTATCACTAGGAAGTGCCTCAAGAATACGACCCTAGAAATTGATACCAAGGGTCAAAATTGAGATCTCATATCTCCTCCTACTCAATGCATCTACAACAACATTCTCCTTCACTTTGATGTAATGAACATAAAATTTATACTCACACAAGAACTCCATCAAATGACATTGTCAAGAATTCAGGTTTGGTTGAGTGAAGATATACTATAGACTATGATGTTTAGTATGAAGCTCAAATCAATGACCGAAAAGAAAATACCTCCAATGAACAAGTGCATGGACTACTACCACTAAATCCAAATTGTGACCGGGGTAGTTCAACTCATGATCCTTGAGCTTTCGTGACTCATAAGAAATCACTCGTCCCTTCTACATGAAAACAACCCTCACACCCACTCAAACCCCTTTAAATATCCTACATAACATACCCAACATATACAACATTTAATCCACTTGTGCAAACAAGATCACTTTCTCATGAATTTAAAAATTTTGACAATCATAACAAAATTAACAATAATACTAATACACACTCATACAAATTTTATTTTCAAATGAAAAACTACTTAAAAGAATTAACTCATACCTTGAGAAATATTTTCCCAACACTATTGATGAAACTTTTTATATGAAGACTCCTCTAATCTTATCCTCTCCTCTTAATCCTTTTTTCTAAATTATCTTCTCCCTTCGCTCATCTTTAGAAAAATGAAGCCCCAAAAATATAATTTATTTTCTATCCTCAAGGGAAATGCATAAATAGGAAAGGTAATTTCTTCATCTTATGACAAGTTCCATCTCCACAATAGATCTTAACTTCTTTTAGTATAAAAAAATTTATAATAAATTATATGGATTCATAAACATATACACATATAACATCATATATTAATAGTATTTTATAGCTTATGCATGTCTTCCAATTAATTCATCTTGCTTTAATCTTCATCACTTTCACATATATTTAATTCATATAATTCTACATGATTCCACACATCCCCCCCTCATCTCTCACTTTTCCCTTATTTATAATATAGCCTCTTATTGTATTTTCATAATACCTCTCCATCATATCCTTTCATAGTAACACTTAATTATCTTATTTGTTAGAATTTACCTTTTTATGTATAATATTTTACACCTTAATAGATTTTTTAGGCATATCAAAGGTGTTTAAGGTTATTTAAGTGGTATATAATTGATATATGGGTCTACAATGTTCCAAATGACATATGCACACATGTTCTAGATTAATATTTACAAGGAACTTATCAACAATCCATAGACACTGGAAAATATAGAACATAAAAAATTATCACTACTAGTCATAACATTAAATGTCCATCATTTGAAAACTCAACTACTAGACTATCCTAATTTTATCCTTCATGCATATAGGATCAACACTTTTACAAATATTTCCATGCTACCTTACCTTTTGAGGAAAGGTTGGAACATGTGAGAGAGGGATGACTTTACACTTTCTCCCCTGGGATTGGAGGAAGGATTGGGCTTCCTCCTCAAAGTCCTTTAAAGGTGAATTAAATAACCTATTGTTTGGCCAAGCAAGTATAGTTCTCAATCTAAAAAGATTTTTTTATGACCTAGGATCTCAACACAAGAATTTAAGATTTAGTGATTTCCTCTTCGATAAGGATAAAAAAGCATCACTATATACTATATCACTTCATGCATTAAACTACTATCACAAGAGAGGCACAAATGTCACATAAGGATAATATAGTATAAACACACTAATTTTTTAAAATTTATGAGGTAACTATACAAAATTCATCAAAATTTTCCAATTTCTTCTTAGTTTTTACTATCATTCCAAAAGCAACCGTCAGGTGGTTGAAACCATGTATATTAAAAGTTCAAAAAATATCAACATTATAGACCAGAGGAGGCGAATAAACAGGCCTAAAAAGCTAGAGAAAGCTCCGAAGATACCAAAATGGAGCTACAACTAACTACCATTTTAGACTAACCCTAACCTAAGACACCATGACAATAGAAAACCCTGCCTTCCATTACAATAGAGCGGTTGAATTACCCCTGTTCAGGGACGACACCGTTGCTCACCCCCGCACCATTCCACTAAACCAGCCTTTCCATTTTCGACTCCCTCCCCCAGTTGGTCGTCCCATCAGCATCAACCAAACCTTCCATCATGATGTACGCTTGCAGCCATCCAACACCCGCATTTGGTACCACACCTAGAATTTGCTTGAAGAATTGAATGCTTTTCTTCGCCACCACTCGAAACTTGGGAAAGTATGTCGGGTCATTTGTGAAGATCAATGGATAATGCTCAAGGGACTTCGTACGCCAACGAAGCATATAATAATCATTTGGTAGCGACACACCCTGGGAAACCTCATAATTCTCCAAAAGATCATCAAGGTTCATCAGAAATTTTCCCCAAACTAGCTTCTTATAAAGGAGTCGAGTCATTTCCTTTGTCTCCCCCACCTCCAGAATGGACACCACGAACATTGTAGAGATATCTGAATTCACCCTGTGCCTATGAAACGTTAAGAGAAATTCTCCACCGAGCACCATCTTGAGGGCATGTAGAATCAACCCATGCTTGGACTTTAATACAATGCCCAGCCCCTTCTCTATAACCTCCCCCGTAAAAGAAATCTTCCACGCCGAGCTCTCAAGCCTGATTGGAGTGTCCATTCCACCCAACATGACCACACCTTGCTCGCAGAACAAGAGGAATGTGTGGCAAAAGGCCAAGAAAACACTTTATGTAATGAGGCCCAATCAGGCTTGCAACCAATATTCACACAACACTCATGGTACGTCCCATCAAATCGACGTCACCTCCACACACATCGAACCAACTAGAACTTGCCGTAGCTATAATGAGAATTTAAAGCTCACTGAGCTAGCGAGGCCCTTTTTGCCAACTCATCGGCAGCTACATTGCCTTCCCGATATATGTGTGTTACTTTGTAGGTTTCCAATTCACTAAGTATTTAAGTGATAGGAGATATCCACCTCCTAATTTTCTAATTAGGAGTCCATCCCAACCTAATTTCATTAACTGTGATCAAAGAGTCCCCTTCTAAGTGGATTTTACGTAATTTTTTATGTTTAGCACATTGGAGACCAATCAAAGTAGCTTGAAACTCTGCCTCATTATTTGTACTTCTCCCCAAATATGTTGATTTCTCCATAATTCTATCCCCATTAAGATCTCAGATCACACAACTCACCCTACTCTCACCTGGATTACCTCTTGCAACCCCATCGAAGTTCACATTCAGCCATCCTTCCTTAGGTGTCATCCAAACCACTCCCTCCCTTGAGGCCCTCGCAGGACAAACCCTTGAAACCCCATTAACGGGAGCAATTTCTTCTTAGTTATCATGTATATTGCCAAACAAAATTGGGGCACTATGACTAATAACTAACCCCATACAACAAGTCGACAAGCATAATTTTTCTCCCAAAACCACAACAAGACTTAACTTCTTTGATACTTAGCTTACAAATACCTACTTGATCTTACAAGTATGAAGTATAAATCTTAATATAGTTTCTCATTTCACTAGATGATACTAAAAGAAAATATTAGAGGGTTTTAGTGCATCAAATACATATGACGAACTCTAGGATCATGAAGATACATGACTAGAAATTGAGCCAACCTTTAGTCATAAAATCAACACTTAAACTTTCTTGTGGTACAAAATAGCTCTCATCTCCTTAAGGGATACACCACTCCCTTCTAAAACCATAGAACACAATGGGATAGAACACAATGAGGTAGACCTATAAGAGACTAAGGAAAGGGAGATGTAATCCTCCTCTATATATAGCTTTGAAATTCACAACTCCTTAAGGAATATTCCAAACCACCTTCCCTGCCCCAAACAGCCTACTAGGGTCCCCTTTCAAGATAAAAAAATTTAACAAAAATACAATATCACATGTAATAGTAATGGTAATAAAGAATAGGCCTCAGAAAACATAAATCTAAAATGATAAAGGGATTAAGAAATCTCATATAAATTGACTATAAATTCATTACATCATATGTTTAGCGAATACATTGGATAACTCATTTATATTCATCAGTTAGAAAATGGAATTATTTATAGTCCAATATTTATCATCGATTTAGATGCTACCTACATTAAGAATATAAGTATTGACTTCTATACCATAGATTAACATGTTTGAAAATTTCTTATCAAGTAGACTTTTTTATTATAGGGAAAATTTCTTACCAAGTAGACTATTTTATTATAGGGAAAATATTTACTAGACATGCAATCTATACGAGCCATATTTTCCACCAATGATGATGTTCAAGATTCCATTGAAATAAATTATTATTTTATTTATTTATTTTTTAAATCACACCATGTTCCTAAGTGATTTTTTACCTAAATTCCTTACCTTCAATGAAAGCTATAGCACTCGTATTAATTTTAGTTGAACAAGAGTAAGATGACTAAATATTTATCATATCAAGTTCAACAATTGTGTTTCATCAAACTTAGTGTTAACTATATTTCATCTATTCATCATTTTCATGACATCAATTAGTAAATCATTAATCGAATCATAAAGAAATAAATATAATAGGTTCATCCTTCATTATAGATTCCTCTTATTTTATTATGAAATACATTGCAATAGTGTATCTCCCAAGAGATATATGACACATATTGTATCATGCAAATTATTAAATATTAGGTTGTTTAAAAATCACAAATTATAAAAGAATTCTTTAATAGGCTTTTTTCATTGACACAAACTAGTAATAGAGATGAAAAATTAACAATTTTTTATTATAATATTTTAAAAGTCATTTATTAATACTATATTTGTGTACCATGATGAGATAAGAAAGAGCCAGGGGAAACGGCTTGCAGATGGGGAGGACGACAATAATGTGTAGAAGAAGAAGGGTAAGAAGGTGGACACCTCGGCTTGTGATGCTACCAAGGATACCCAGACCAGTCTTCAGGGGCCTACGACTTTCGAGAAGAAGCTCAAGTTCTTGTCCAAGGAGTGGAACGCAATCACTGGTCTCAAGCTTTTAGGAGACCTATAGGTGTGGTTTTTTTGTGCTAGTCCCGGTCCTGTGGTTTCTTTTTCTTTTTTCCTACTAGTCGAACTGTTTAAGCTATAGTTTTTGTTTACTTTTTTGGTATTCTCACTGCTCGTGAGTTGTTGGTTTGCCTCTATGGCTAGTTTGTAATGGGTATTGGCCCTTCCAGTTTTAATATAATCAAAACAATTACCATAATTATTATGGAAATTCCTCGATCATTGCTTAATATTATTAAAATAATCAAACCACATCATCATAAAATATATATATATATCAAATCTAATTAACATTCAATATTTTAATCTTGGGGAAAACTTCATAGTTATGCACGCTTGAGTTGGAGTAGCATTGGGATCGGTGACCTCTGGGGAAGGCCCAATGCTTAACCTCTATGAGCATCACCTAGATGCAATGAGTGCTAAGTGGACCATTCATTATCATTAGAGATGGGTTCTTGTGAACTACTACTCATGAAACATGGGTCAATGAGTTTGACTCAAAAAACTACACCATTGAATTCTAATAGCAATATCATAATTCAATATTTTAATATATTTGAATTGAGACATTTATATTCTAGCTCACCATTTAACTATTTTCATTCAATAATAGACAACCATAATTGAACAAAAAACTCTTGATAAAAATTATGAAAAATAACTCACAACTTATAAGTACCATTTATATTCATCTAGGCATAATTTTCACATTTAGTCATACAATTTTTTGTCGGTACATGAGGAGCCGGTTATACTGCAGCAAATCCTCATACTTTCAATTATGGTGCAGTATATGATACAAGGAACGCTGAGAAAATTGAAGACACGTTTTTTCATCTAAAATTCAGGAAGAAGAAGAAGTTAAAAAAATATCTGCAACCTTAAAACATCTTTTTTCATTCAACATGAGAGATAGCCCTTAATTCTCACTAAAATAGAAATATCAGCCAACCTATCTATGGCAACAATTCGAATTCGGTGGAACATCACAGCAAGCGCCTGGGCAACACGTCTTGATACAAGGCATAAAAGGCGTTTCTGCACCTTCTGCAGGATATATTTAACAGTCAAATATTAAAGTAAAACTCTTGCTAAAGCTTGGAAAATCAACTTAAACGAACTGTGAAAAGTTATTATAAAGTGGTAAGAAAGTGTTATTTAAACCAAAAAATAATTGGTCTAAAAGGCTTATCACAGACCACATATTCTTGATAAACGGATATAAATAATTACTTTTCATCTGTATTAACGTTTCGGATCACATTCCATGATCCATCATTCGAATGAGAAGAGAACTGGACCATCATCATCTCTTACAGTTCTCTTTTTCTGATGATGGATCACGGAATGTGATCCCAAACGTTGATGCAAATAAATTATACAGAGTAAAATCCAGAAATACAACATTCTCATTGATTATAGACTGTGAAAATCTAATGTCTTAAATTACCTTCCATCTGATGAGCATACTCTCCCTTGTCAAAAAGAATATATCTTGCTTCTGCTTGCACTTGACCAACACTATAAATCAAACATAAAACAAACATGAACAAAACCAGAATTTTACAAGCTCTCAGAGTCGCCATGGTTAAGGCTCTGCATTCATAACAAGAGTTATGGTATTTAAAGGCAAGAAAATGGGATGATTCACGTTGATCGATTCAAACCAGAGGGCAATGATGTTTTTCTTGACCAAGAAATTTAGAATATAATATGTATTTTGTAGAGTCTTGTAAATTCACTCCAAACTCTTGTAAGGGTTTTTTAATGGCCAAAGTTTGACAACTGTTTTGAATTGTTCAGGGTTTTTAAAGGCAGGAAAATGGGATAATCAACGTTGATGAATTCATCATCAAACCACAGAGATCTATGACGTTTTCATTGACTAAGCATTGCTGAGTATAATATAAGTATTTTTATTTTTTTGTGAATAGCATGACTCAAAAGCTTTGGTGAGTGTATTTTTCTGGCCAATATTTTACAACTGTTTTGAATTGTTCAAGTTGGTGATTAATATTTTATTTTTCTTTGGGAAAGTAGAGTATGCCATAAATTACTATTTTCATATGTATTTATTATTTTAAAATTTAGAAGAGATATAATTATACTCTATTGATTTATATAATTTCAGTTTCGTGAATTTAACTTCTTCAAATTAGAAAGTAAATCAAATTTTGTAATGTAAATATTTATTTAATAAATATATTTGAAGTAATTTGATGGAAGTTTTATTTATTTTTTATTTATTTTATAATATTAACTTTTTGTTTTATATCTCCTCAAAATCTCATAAAAAAATGTCTTAAAATATTAATTAATGAATGACTTTAAAATAATGGAAGGGTAAGTAATCTCATTTAATTGTTTAGATTTTGACGCAATTTTGTGATAAAGATCAATGATTTTCTTTTTGTTGTTTAAGGGTAAAATTGAGTTTCTAAAATGATTTCAATTTCTTGTACAATTAATAAAGTATAAATGGTAAGAAAATCTATTAACAAAATAGTCTAGGAATGATTCGGGTTAAATAAACAACATTGTTCGAACAAACTTGAAAAAAATTTGGAACTGGACAATATCATAAAATATTAGCAATCCCTCAAGAAAGGGGTAAAGAGTGGAAAGAAACATATGCTCTCCACTAATCTTTACGAATTTGTAAATGATTAGCCACAAAATTACTATCTTGACTCATCAATCACAATCACTTACTTTTCTTTTGACTATGGACATAAGAACTCAAGGCTTCTTGCATTGGAGTTTCCTATGTCTTTATTCCGACATGCAACATATTAATACTTGCAAAAAAAAATTGAATAGCTATCTTACTAACATTAACCACCTTCCTTAAGTTCTCTTTGATAGAGTACATTTCTTTTACCCAAAAAATAATTCTCTCTTTTTGAATAATAAATGTTTAGATATTGTAATAATATTTTTTTGTTAAAAAGGATTATGTTAGAGGCACAAAGGTTGAATTACACTATCAACCCCAAAGGGGAAAGGCAAAAAGATTCTAAGTTTGAGAGAAAAAAACCAACAAAAGAGCTTTAGTAGAGCATAAGGGTAACCACCAACAAATACAAAAGAAAAATAGAGTATGTGTTAAACTACTAATTCACCATGGCATCTACCACTAGAGCTTGCAACCTCAAGAGGAGGAACAATAGAAACGATAGAATGTAGATCCCCCATTGTATGTTTGAACAAAAAAATTAGAGCATTAAAGAAGTTTGGCATGTCAACAAAAAGGTCATCCAAATGATCGAAGTGAAGACTATCCCAGCAAAGATGAGTCTTTGAATGATCATTAAAGATGACACTCACCTTTAAAAGAACCAATAATGTAGCAATAGAGGCATTTTGAACTAAAACATAATGATCCATGAAGCAACCAATAGGAAAATAACGCGAAGCTAAGCTAGCCAAACCAACAAGGTGAATGAGATTGGCTAACAACCTAAAAGGAGAGCCAATTTTCCCTAGGCTTGGTTCTTATGTTTCTTTGAAAATTTATTGATTTAGTGTGAATTGATTGATTTATTTTGACTATACAATATAATCTAAAAAAATAAATTTTCTATACAAAAAAATTAAAAATCCATAAATGGAAGATAAATCTAAGAAGCATAGAATTTTATGCACCTATGCAGTGATTATGAGGCTTAAAAAAGAGGTCAAGGGTGCTTGGAACCTATGATTGGAATGTGAATTCTAGATCTGTAATCTTCAGATTTGAAACTCCATAGTCTGCACTTTGAGATCTCGCTCAACATTTTTTTGTACTAAAATTTGAACCTACAAAATTACAGCAAAGAGGGGAACAAGGGTTTCCTATATAGGAGTTTTCCTTGGCCAAACCCCCATTTTGGTATTTATACCTCCATGAATAGCTAATTTATTAACTAATAAAATGTGTGTTCTCCTAAACTTAAGTGTTTTAAAGGTTGTTGTGAGCTAAAACAATAAAAATATTACTCAAATGTGTTGAGAATTATTCCTAATGACATGAATGAGGTCACCCTAAGAGAAATTCAAATACCCTTAGTAAAATCTAAAATGCATCAATACCTTAAATAGGCACCAAGTAGATCAAAATATGAAGATGCAAACACTCTAAAAACAAGTCATTAAATGGTTGAAAGAAGCCAAATCTATCTCAAACACCTAGATTTCATCATGTCCTTCCATTGGCATCAAACTCCAATCATTATGATAACTTGAAAATTCTTAAATTTTACTCCAACTTCCAGTAGTCATAACTTTTGACTTAGGCATCTATTTAATGAACTATTTGCACAGTTGGATCAATCTTGATGATCACTAAGGTCAATAAGTCAACCTTTTGATTTTTTAGCCACTTTTCAAGTTGATTCAGAACCTCTAGGTGCCTCAAGATTGAGTTTAAATATTTTTAAAGTGATTTTGAAAACAAAACATTAATATCTCACTAGTGAAAATTTTTATTGAAGTGATTTCTTCATCATTAGCTTTATTTCACCATTTTGGATCTCTTTGTAATATTTCATGCCCATACATGCACAAATGATAACTTTGTTTTAATAGGTAAGGTAAATTCTATTAATATTAAAAGTTTAATACAAATTTTTGCAGAGCAGGAACCATGGAGAAGTAGTGCCAAAAAATTCATACCCTTCCACTTCCAGACATTGACCACACCCAAACCCCAACCAACTATCAAAAAGGATCAACTAAAATGGCCAGCCTGTGGTTTCTAGTCAACACCGAACACTCCAAAACCCCAAAAAATGATTTCCAGCCAGAGCCATACAATGTTTTAGCATATTAATTATAAAAAAAAAAATAGACCTCCACCATTATATTAACTATAACCTTTAGATTGCTAACCCTAAACTTCCCTACCTCCACCTAGAAACCATTCATTTTTGCAAATTGATCGAATTTAGGGACCCAGTTGAAATCATTTATATGATCAATCATCAACAACTTCTTGAAGAAGCTTACCCCATTTGCCACAATTTTTTGATGCCTAACTAGATCCATTCCTTTTAGCTCCAAAACCAGGGGATAAACCTTAACAACCCAACTAGGAACCTTGACCAATGGAAGATCACAAGGTCGAGGCGTGCCACAACCCAGGAATGACACTTGCAGGATTTCATCTAGTCCACCCAAAAGCTCTTTCTTGAAGAGATTACAAACTATCACACCTCTGCTTTTGGTGTTCAAACATCAAGAATTGAAGCTAAGAACCTAGAGATAATGTGGTGTTAACCTGGAATGTTTCTCAGTTCACCAAATGTCCCTTACCCAATATCATTTTGACTACCACCATCGCATGAGGATCAATCCTGAACATAATCCTCTTCAACCACTGGTTGATAATTTTCTTGAAAGTAGTTTACCAAACCTTACAATCCAAATGGATGGGGGTGTCAAGCCCCAAGCTCACCAATGTCTCCACTAACATCTCTACTATAAACTTTGATCTTTTCATCATGCCTATAGATAGAGTCCACACCAAAAAAATGAAGCCAAACTTTGGTGAAACTGTGCCACCCTCTAATTATTTAAGGACCCTATTACACCAAAGCATGTTGCAATTACAACATTGTGCAAAATCATGTGTTCCCTCCCTTTTTTCCTATGTGCTCCTGCCACTTATCAGCAATCGTGCATGATGTCACACCATGGAACACCAACAGGGATGTGATCCGTATTTGCATTGATCACTCATAGATTTGGCTCATAATAACTTTGTTAATGTTGGTGCTAAAGGAATTTTAGGAAAGAAAACAATTATTAAACATCAAATCACCACCTAGGTCCAAGTCCGACTTACTCTATCATCATTCCCAAAGAACTCCTAGTGAAAAGACTACCCCTTGCCACCATGGAGTGCTAATGCAACATGCCAGGTAATAAATGCCACCTTCCCCTATAGGAACCTGACTTTTCCACAAAAACCACCCACCATGCTGCTAAAAATAGAAACATGCTATTTTTATCCCTTCCAATCTTACTATAAATAGAAACCTTCTATTTTTATCCCTTCCAACTGACTAAAAATAGAAAGTAATCTTGTATTTTTTAGCCCTTAAAAATTATTCACTAAACCTAACTAAAATTAAAATATCTTTTTTTTTGGGAGGATGCAAGATTGCTCTTACATCTTGGATGCTCCTACATCAAGCTATATAACCAATGAGTTATGATTTGTAAATCATTGAGCATTACATTGCATATTTCATTATATTGCATATTGATCATATTTGGTCTTATATTATTTTGCATCTATTATTGTAAACTTATTATTTTTCTTTTCTCTCTTGTAGAAGGTTATTTTTGGTTTTGCAAGTGATCCAAGAGCTTGATTCCTTGAGTGACTCTAACACTTATCAATTTGAATGTAGGTATATTATGTGAAACTCCTCATTCCTCATCACTAGACCTAAACCTATTACGAAAGAATCAATACCATACATGTACCCTAGGTCACACATAAATACCCCTCTCCATGCATAGTGGGTACAAACCATTAAGTTACAAAAGGTATAAATGAAAAATATATAATTCCTATGTAATTAACTTTGGGAAATATTTTTAAAAATAACTAATTATTAAGTGTAAAATAGGGAATAAATAAATATGAAAATAAATAAGGAAAACTAATCAATCAAATTGTAATTGAAATATGATAGTATATATGATTATTTGGAAATCATACCTTTGGAATATTATATAAATCACTTAAGAGGATTTGAAATGATGATGAGAAATAGAGAAAATGTACACATAGTATGTCCAACTAAATGTATATAGTACATTAGGGACAATTCTAACTAGGACTATACTGAATTTATACATCCTATATTTATTGAAATTGTCATCCTAGATTGTGGCCATAGATTAAGGGCCTATGCAACATCTTCTTTTGAGATGAAAGTAACCATTTCATATGGTTCCCTTAAATAAGAACTAATTTTTTGATGTTTGAAATAATACATTAGAAACATTTTGCACTACATCTAAATAAATTCTTTAAAATTACTATATGTTTCACTAGTTATGAATAATTTAATATTTATCATAATAATTTTATATTTCATTATATAACTATGATTCTAAAATATAAAGTTAATTCATAATTATTTTTATGCATATCTAAATTTATATTAAATGATTAAAGATGATTAGCCCATCATAAGTGAAGTTAAATAAATGTAATAATTAAAGAGATGATTAAGTGTATTTAGTTCTAGGATTGATGATGAATAAATGATGTTGATGCTATGTTGAATCAAATCATTGATGTTTAAAAGTTGATTTCCTCAATCTAATGATAGTCTCGACATATGTGCTTTGTTAGAAAACTCTATTGTTCAAATATGAGTGTCACAATTTCAATCTCAATTATTGCACAATATTAGTTTGACCATACAAAAATTATTTGATAGAATATGAGCATAAATCTTTACTTTTTTTCACATTGTCACTATTAGAATTTATCAAGGCGCTAGCCTCTAGGGACACCGTTTAGAGGTTTGTTGATTTGATAGGTGAACATATTCTTCTAGGTTATATTTTGTAGCGGACAAGATTAATAACTTGATGAAGAATATTACAAAAAAAATTCATAAGCATGTAGATAGCTTATGTGCTTAATCTATTCTTTTATCCTTTTAAATTAAAAGTGTGTTCTTATTATTCTCCTTGATTATTAATATTTTCTGTAATTGCTCCTTATGAATTTAGTGCATAATAGTGAATGTTTTTTAAGTACCATGAGATGAAAACATGCTACGTAAACTTAATTCAGCTTACAATAAATCATAAAAGGAACTAGGACACTTCAAATTTGAATTTGAGATTCATTATCTCTTATTCTCTCTTGCCTAGATCAACTCTAAATCATTAATAGATAAATTCAAAATTGTATTTCATTATTTAAAAATCATTGATCACATGTTCTAACTCACACTAATTACTTTTTAAAAAAATATAAACTAGTGCACACAATAGATACACAAAGATATATATCTCATTGTTTCAAACACAATTGGTTTCTATTTGGCAGTGTACTCATCTCTTGTGCTAAAATGGGAGCTTTGGAACAGCCTAGTGTGGAGATCCATCGTAGGATAAAAAAAATAGAGGAATTATGTCACATGTTGTAGTTGCAACTATCCTGGTAGATATCTATTCAAAATGTGTAAGCACTGACAAGGTACGTGAACTATTTGACAAAATAATATGATTGCAGGACATGAAAAATGTGGAAGCATAGGCAAGGCACCTAAATTGTATGTACATCCATCAAAGCAATTGGCAGGTGTAAAGCCAAACTCTACAACCAGTTCTAGCATCCTCCTAGCCTATGTCGAATGGAAATTTATGATAGCGTATGTACATCCATCAAAGCATAAAGAATAGATGAATTTTCTCAAAGGTAGTTGCAACTGCTCTAGTAGACATGTATGCAAATACCATAGGTAACTGTAGCTACAATTCACCATACTAGAATACTGGAGATGAAGGGAGTTGAAGAAGGTTTAGATGAGTCATATACTTAAGTTGAAACTAGTCAAACAATTATTTTGTGGATGTGCATTATGTTTGTGTGACTTGTGATGTTATTAAATTGCAACTGTCTATGTCTAAAATAGAGTTCTCAATTTAAATTTGGATAGTGTTTACTCATATGCATACAAGTGATATTGTTATTCATTGTATTATTCCTCTTTGTCATCTTATGACAACACTACATTTAGAGTATGATTTTTCCTTCCACTACCATTCCATTCCCTCTTACCTCACTCTCTTTAAAAACCCATCATTCTACCCATGCTTCTCATACCACTAATACTTGCACTTCTAAACCTTCAATACACTACTTGAAGTAGTTTGATCACCTTAAGAAGAGTGGATACTTTTCATGTATCTTTGACTCACTTACATATAATCCTCCATATTGCACGTATTTTGCACTTGAGGTTGTTACACACCCATTGGCCACCACCTTTATTGTAGCTATAATTGAGTTATTTATGGAAAAGGTGGTCACAATGTTCACCTACAAGCTTTCAATGATACATGTCTAGATATTGCATATGAAGATGAAGTCTTACCTAAATTATTTTCGTGAACCCTAATGACTATTCCCTTGAATACATCTAATCCTCAACTCCTTTTCTATCCATTATTTTGACGAGATAGTCACCACTTTCTTACAACACTTATGTGTCAATATGGGTTTAACATCTAACTAATTTAACTGAATGTTCCCAAAAACATAATGTGTCTAAATTAATGACTGTGGAATTATCTTCCAATATTCATATGGTAGAATTTGTGTGTTCATGTAAAAAATATTGAACTTTAATTATTTGAATGTAATGGTTGGAATTATGGGACATCCCCACTTCCTCCAACCCTTCAAAATGTCAAAATAATTATACATTTTAGAAAGGAAATAACAAGAAAGAATCTAAATCTAGTTCCAATCGAATGTCTGCTACATCTAATTTTGTATTATTCAAACATTAAGGGCCCATGAAATTTACAAATCCTAGCAAACCATTGGATGATGTTATTCAAACCTTCCCAATAATTTGGTAAGCCTTAATTACATCAATCTATTGGATTCCTCTAGATGATTATCAAAGAGTCATAATGAATAATCCCTCTACATATTACATAGAGTTATTGGACACCATACATACTTAGATATGGTATTTGAACATAAAATCATATTTTGTATTAATGATAATGTGATTCATGTTGATGGTGTGAATGATGGGAGAAATCATTTGGTTGCTCCACTAAAACAAATTGGAAAAGTTATGCTAATATTTTTTCATTGCACACAATCTAACAATATTGAACATTAATAGGTATTCAAGTGCACCCTACTAATTTATTTGTACACACATATGAATAAAAATCCTATGGACAAAAAACATGTTTTTCCTTCTTCCCATAGTTCTACAAATACATTTAATTTATGGTTATTACTCATAAAATCTCACCTCCTTATGTAACTTCAATTATTTCATTTTATGAGGAGATCCCAAACCACATTTATTATGGTCCACTTTATGGTCATGGTTTTATTCACATGCGGTCAAACATGTGAAGGTATTCACATAGACCTCATAAATTAGTATACTTACATAGAAGAATTTGATATAATTGAAAGTTTAGCATCAAACAAAATTTTATACAAATTTATGTGTTTCTCTAAACATAACCAATGGAATTCTTGTGGACACTTTGAGGAGTATCATCTTTCCTCTTGACATAGGGGTTAAGGAGGTAGATGAATTTTTCCATATCATTCCTTTATTGGCTAGATTAAATGTATTTTACTTGGGATGCCTTAGCTAAAATAATTAAATTTGATACTTTCTATGATACATCAATGTCTAAAATATGTTTGTGAAGAGAAATTTGAGAAAGTTACAAGAAATACATATGTGCCTATTTTCAAGTCAAGTACTTCAAAGTTGAAGATTATGTTGACACTCTCAAGGAATATTTTTTATGATTGCAAAGGTAAGGAACATTAAATAGAATATCCTTGTGAAACCAAAGATAGAATTCATGCTAATTATAACACTTGAATGTGCAACAAAATAATCATGAAAAAGTTAAAAGGAAAAATAAGGAGAAAATAAAGCTCTCTTCATTGCCTCCTAAAATTTCCTCTAGCATAAAAACCAACATATATCTCTTGTCCTCCACCAATCAAGAAATAATATTTCATTCATTCACATGTACCAAAGCAATGATGATTTCATCCTTATGCACCAAAGAAGAAAAATAAAGAAACTTCCAACAATCCCATATGCATGCACAACTCTATATCCTTGGTTGCATTACAAGTGTGTTTCCTTTCCCTTCATGAGCTTTGACTCAATTTCCAAAAGGAATAGGCACTAGTTTGATTGGTGAGAAGTCCAAACAATTTTCATTTAAAGGTTCTCTTGCTCTTAAAATTTAGAGATAGTTTTGAGTCTTAGATGTTGTCTTTCTTGAACACGTGTATGTAAAATCAAGTGGATTCAATTCTTGAGAAGTAATGATACTAATATCTTAGGGTGCATGTGCAATGGTTCTCTTTTTACTAGAGGTCTAATAGATTTTTTTCATCCAACACTAATATCAGTTTAGTGACAACCTTAGGGACTTATAGCATTGTTGGTATAACTATTAGGATATTATGTTTATCATTAACTTTATTTAATTGGAATTTTTATTGGAAACACCAATAAATCTCCCCTAAGCTTAGCATATGTGAAAGATGAAGTTGATCTTATCCACACACAACAATTGGTCCAATCTTACCACTATTGGATCATCAATCCAACACTTTAGTCTTTGATGACAATCCTCAGGATTGGGTTTTGGTGTTACCTTTAGAGTTTATGGAGTTACATGTTTGAGAGCCAACATAATTGGCACCATTGTTGGGGAATATTCAAAGCTTGTGCTAATCCTCATACTACAAAACATGAAGATTATATTAATAAGCTAACTCAAGATGAATATAATATATTGGGGAATAATGTTCTTCAAGGATTTTAGTTTTCAAAGAGGTTATAAATATGTTGTTGAAAAAAAAGTTTATGATATTTCTATAAGGCTTACCAAGGTGAATTAAAGATGCAATCAAGTGGTGTAGTATTCAAGGTAGTTAAGGTACATATGTTCTCTCTTCTCTATAGGTGACATAAAGTTTCTTTCATAAAATAAAACATACATTTGTAAAAGAGGCATAGGTATGTCATGATAGAATATTATAGTCATGGTGGGTCTTGGTATGAGAATGATTATTCTAAGGTTTACCCCTCATATGCACCTTCTTATGGTTCAATTGCTAAATAGTATGATGAAGGGTGTGATCATAATTACTATAGTCATTCCTCTTCCTAATATCCAAGTAGTCATACATCTTATATGGATCTTTCCAAATATTACATGTATCCAAGAATGAAAGCCATGAAATCATAATAAAATATGATGATCTTATAGGGTGATCCCACAATAGTGGTTTAAATTTTTTGGCCAAACTGGACATTGAATAAATTTTTTTAACTAAATCTTCACTTTCAGGCACCTATAGCGGCTAAATCGTGAGGAATTTGAAGATGATGCAAACTAGAGTTTCATGAAATTTTGTTTATAGATTCTAAATATATGTTTTTCAAAAATTTTGGAATCAGATTGCACTTTTTTTCCATCTCCCTCTAAAACTGGTTGTTTTCAAAAAATAACATTTTTAGAAAATGACACTCATCGTATAACGCATGACTTTTTTTTCATGAAGGATAAAATTCTAATTCTTTTAAATTTAGATTTTTAACTCTTATCTCTAGTGCTTCCACTTGGTTAGATAGTTTTTTATTGAATATTTTTTCTTTAATCAAGTTTCAAAGTCAAACCAATTACAATTCAGACATAGTGTGATCGTATAACACGTAACTTTTTTTGTATGTATAAAAATTCAAATTTTTTTTGTTGGATGAAGAACTTAAATATATGGTGCACTCATATTTTTCAAAAAAAAAAATGATAATCTTCAAATTTTCCACATGTGTAGAATAGAGAGCTTGATTTTCGATGAGAAACCTACATTCACAAGAAATAAAAAATAAATGTAATAATTAAATTAAATTTATTTAAAATTATATTTTTCAGGAAGCTTATAATAAGGAATACATGCTTACAAAAAAAAAATTATATGAATTCATTTGATCCCCCAAAAGGTAAATCAAATGTGGTTTTTTATCAGCATTTTGATAGGTGTAAAGGAGACTCTGTTATAGGTATGGTTTAAAACTAGCGGGGTTCTATCCATGGGGGTTTGATTTAAGGTATTTTGATCAAAACCTCTTCAATTGTAATTATTTAAATGGAACTTTTTAAGGTTAAATAATTATATTTTGTAAAAATATGTGATTTCAACAAAAATCAAAATCTCCTAAAAATTGTAAACCAACTTTGTGGGATCACCCTATAAGATAGAAAAGATAATTTGATAGTCAAATAAAAATACTTGAGTCTAAATTAAAATTCCAAGCATAACTTGAAACTAAAAAGTTCCAAAATATTAGGATTCACAATATCCCTATTGTTTTTTATAAAGTAAGTACCATTTACAAGGTGTTTTACCCTTTACACAGAGAGCCCTCAAGGCTAGAAACAAGCTAGTTCAAAACAAGACATGAACTAGAAAACAAAATAGGACATGGACATCCAATAGACCACATGTCAAACAAAGGAAAAGGACTAGACAACCCCAAAATCTGAGGGGACAAAACTGACTCCCAAAACCTAAGGCCACATTTTGGGGAGTCATTTCTTTTTTCTCTACACAACAAACCAAGAAGGCTCAAAGACGAAGTCCACCAAGCAATGTGAGATGAGTGGTTCCTCAACAACCATCATGGACAATGATCCACCATGTAGTGAAGCTAGTAATCTAGAAGAGGAGTCAGGAGCATTAAGAGGATCAACAAAAGTGTTTGTCGAGGGATAGGAAGGCTCTGCCAACACAACGACAATAGTACGGGGCAACACTAGCTCCATAGAAGGAATAGACGAGGAGGATCCTAAGGAGACATATCCTCCAAAGAAGAAACAATCAAGGAAGGGACGTCCTCCCCAGAGGGACCATTGTATTGTCCCCTTCTCAGTAGT
Source organism: Sequoia sempervirens (assembly GCA_007258455.2). Taxonomy (NCBI): domain Eukaryota; kingdom Viridiplantae; phylum Streptophyta; class Pinopsida; order Cupressales; family Cupressaceae; genus Sequoia; species Sequoia sempervirens. The sequence goes on along the minus strand of VDFB02296824.1, from coordinate 12,765 downwards.
GATCAATATTGTTGACCATTAGCCTATTCGAGAGGCATGTAGGCTAGTCAGAAGCTGAAATTAGGGTTTCCTACTTTCTAGGAGGTTGTTGTTGCATTTTTTAGTGGTTTTCACTTGGAGCTTTGGGTTTTGGTTTGTGGATACTTTCTGGGTTTTCAGAGAGCTTCGCAATGGTATAGCCTGCACATTGATCCGAGCAACTTCCTGAATTTACTATTTTTAGTAAATTTTATTTTTGGTAGTGGTCCTATTGGCATCAACACAATTGGATTTCCTCTTCTATTAGTTTAGTTGGTTATGCTAAGTTTGGCTTTTCTGGCACAATTTCTGGAGAGATAAGTTAATAATGTTATATTTTCATTTTATGACCCCTTGGCCTAGTGGCATAGCATAAGTTGTTTCAAAAAGGGGGTCTTCATGGGTGGACACCTCATCAAGAGGTGATTTTAATATTTCAAAAGGTTGAAAATATAACTTATGAAGTGGATGCTAACTTTGAGGAGGGTATTGTTTTATTTAATCAAATTTTACACTTCATGAAATGGGACGCCAACTTAAAGGAGGAATGAAGTCAACTTAAAATTTGAAAATTTTTGACTCTTGGTGATTGGGTACACTTTCTAGAGGCTTCTAGAAGATCTTCAAAAACTTATAAAAAGGATTCACTTCTTCTTCATTTCTCATCCATGAAAATTATATCATTATGTTGTCGGAATGGTGAGTGAGTTGCTTTGAGGAATGCCCACCTCCTAGCTTGGCTAAGCTTCTTGCTTGAAAGATAGCAACTAGTTAAGATTATGACTTTTCTTGACACTTGAGAGAAGATTGAGTAGATTGTGAAGGAGTTTCTAGTAGTTTTTAGCATTTTGGAGTTTGTTGGTCTAGTATAGTTGAAGTATGGTTTTGCTTGCAGGTCATAGTATGAATTTTATTTGGTTATGGGTATTGGCTAGATGTGTTTTTCTGATTGGGGTGACCCTTTGTACCAAGTATCATATTTTAATATCAAGTGTGTGATTTTAGAGCATGAAATCACCCCTCCTTGAGGGTCGTACCATTCTAGAGTGGCATTGGAATTCGTGCAAAATAAATACAAGTCTTTTAGAGTGGTTTCAATGTTGTTACTCGGGCGCCTTCATCTTTAGGAGCTTATGCATTTTATTTCATGTCATTTGAATATGGAATAAATTATAAGCATTTTAGTGAGTTATAGTGTTGTTGGTTGTGCATTTTTAGCTACAAGTATATCATATCAAATTTTAGAAGTTAGAGTTTTGGCTTGCATTTTCCAGTATTGTTGGGTTTTGGATGTGGAAATTAATCATATAGTTGTTGCATAGATTGGATAATTGTAACACTTTGTATTCTATAGATTGTTGCATTGTAAGGCTGCAAATAGTAGTACTATTTCATTCATCTAATTTTGTAGTTACTTAGTTTCCTTTAGCAAAAAACATTAACAATCTTTGGATAGTTTACCACTAGAGAAGGTAAATGAACAAATACTCTTAAACTCTTGGATGGTTTACCGCCAAGAAGGGGAATGAACACTTTGTTATTTCATTGTAATAGCTGTCGTAGAATAAGTGGTTGAGTTCTTTCTTTCAGTTCCTCTTCGCTCCCGCTGAATAAGTGGTCGAGCTTTCTTTCAGTATTTTATTTCTTTGAGCACTAATGATCCCCATCACCATATGTTAGCACCTCACCCACCTCAAGTCTTGAGTGCACATTCTTGGCATTGGGTTACCTTTCAGCATTACAATTCTTTCAGTTGATACTGATGACCCTCGGCGCCATATGCTCACACCTTGCCCTACATCGGGATCCTGGTGTACATTCTTTGCGTAGAGTTACTTTCTAGCAATGTTTGGTTTATGAGCTAACCTTAACAGGTTCTTGTTTTGTTGAGTTGCTCATTGTAAAAAATTGAAAAAATTGGTTTGGCTCTTTACAACCATCAAAGAGGGAGAACCCATTGTGAGATGGTTCGAGAGAGCATCCTTCCACCAAGTAGTAGCACTCTTGCAACAAGCAAGAGGGCAGCCAAAGGACAAATTTCCAACAAAGAAACATCTCCTACATTGAAAAGGGAGCCCCTCATAGTCCAAGAGTTGCTTGCAAGATTTTTCCTCCACCATCAAGACCACATCACCATGGAGAGGTTTGGAGATGTCCAAATCGATTAAAATACAAGCCACCATAGTATGCCCAGGATCCTGAGACGTAGAGTTCGCCTTAAAAAAAAAACCAATGGTATTGCCAATAGCTTCAAAACAAGAATCCTCCCAAAATCGGAGAGGGAGATTTGAAATTCAGTCCCAAACTGGTCTGATATTCAGTGGCTCCATAAAAGGATTGAATGAGCGAGACCAAAGTTGAAGGAATAGCGAATGAATACCCCACATCCACCCCTTATCCAACACTCTATCTCGCTCCTCGGATGAAGTAAATGTTGCAAAGAAAAAGCCTCTAGCACTGGGATAGAGATCAAGAATACCCCTATTGTTAATGTATATTTGAAGTTAGATTTATTGTGGATGAATTACAATTTTGAATTTGTGGAAAATGAAGTATACAATCAAATTCCTACTTTTGATATATTCTAGATTTTTCATAAGAGGAAGTGTATGTTTAGGTTTTCTTCTAATTTGAAATGGATAAATTTTAGTTTGAAAATAAAGATATTTAGATGGTTTTCTTTAATAGGTCCCTTAATGGGAGCTTAAAAATATGGTTAAAAGGTTTCCTAGACTCTCATTTATCTTATTGGGAAATTCTTATTGTATCCTTCAGTAAGTGGTATGCACATGTCATTGATCCTTCTCTTCTTTTCCAAGAGCTAACAAACATTAGAAGGCATGAGAGGGAGGTAGTTCCTTATTTTAATAGGTTTCCAAAAACATAATCTTGTATTCTAACTAATTAAATGCATGATGTTTTTGCATGTATTGACTACTTTTGTGAACCATTTGAGGTTGGTACAAGTTTGTTGTCAAGTTTCCCTTAAAATATAATGCATACACAATATTGTCTAGCACTATTATTGATTTAATTTCATCTAAGAAATTTGCTTGTTCTAAATTTATTATGAAGATCCATTAACATACTTGGATATTTTTTCACTACTTATCTTTTTTATAGTTTATCAAATAATAGAGTAAAAAAGAACAACTTATGTTTAATATTAATTGATATGAAATAAATCTATACTAAAAAATGATGTGTTTTGTTGAATCTTAATCTTAGATTATAATCCAATTAGTATGAGTCCAAATTTACTTAAGTGGAGTTTGTCAATTAAGGTCTACCAATAGTGGTGGTTGCACTAGGACAAGTTTTGGGAATTTTGTCAGTTCTTTGAAACAATATATAATTATTTTGTAGCATTTAGATTTGTTTATCAATCTATGAAATTTTCTCATGCATAAAAGGAAGATATTATTTGCACATTTCACATCCTCTATGAAAAAAACTTTATATCTTGTATTTTGTAAATACATATTCATTTTATGTAAAAGAAAGCAATCCCAATATGCAAAACTAGGTATTTTTACTAAATGGAGTCAATTCACATGCTATCTTGATATGTTTTAACATTAGGTTCCATACTCTTATATCCTTAAGAGGTAAAGGGATAGATTTCATTACTAATTGCAAAATATAATATCTATTACTTACCTTTGAGAATAACAAATTTCATCATTATTGTAGCACTTTGGCCAAGCCCGTTAACATGGATGATTGTATACACACACAATGAGAATTACATGTGAATTACTTTTTTTGAAGTAAAAATGAAACATTTTCCATGTATACTAAAAAAAAAAGCTTGTCAAAAACTTGTTCTAGGGTTTTGTCGAGGCATGCTACAATTTTTGTAACTATAAATATTTTAAGAAAGTTTGTGTAGTTGATGGCCTATCTTTTTATTTTACCATTTTAGTGTTTATAGTGTGCTCATATTGTTTATTCTACCCTTGGTGTACCATTGCTCTCAAGTCAAATGTATGTGGTTGTGGTCTATGGTTAGGGTTTTATATTATGGGTCATGGGTGTGATCTTGTGCAATTAGGCATCCTCATGTACACAACCTTGGTTTTGTAGTATCCTTGGGCTTTACATGGTATAATATAATGTTTAATGTGTCTTCTTATGCCCAAAGTTGATATTTTACCCCTTCAAGTTGAAGTCAGATTGCAACCTACATGTTGGTCTTTATCCTAGGCCTAGTTCATTAAATTCATCACTACCACAATTCATATCAAACTTGTGTGCCAATATTTATTACTATAATCCCAAAAAACTAGCTCCTATGCACTTTTTCTAGTTCAATGTTGATTGCCCTTAGCTAGTCACCAATTAACTGAAGGTACATACATAAACTACTAAACTCTTATCACCATTGCCTTGGTTAGTTGTGTTCATGTCCTTGATCACTATTTCTACTTTGATTAGACCATATCATAGTCCATAGTTTCTTGTGCCCACCCCTTCAAGTTGTTGTGCTTACCCTACAACTATTCATTGTTGTTATGTGGCACACTTTGATTAGTAGTGCACACCATATATTTTGGGGGTGTACATCTCCTATTTGGCTATTTTGCTACCTTCCACTTCATGCACACAACTGGCCTTGTATTTGATATGGCTCAACCCTATAGACACATATGCAAAATGTTTACACCTCATATCTTTGGTGACATGTGGTTTATCCTTTTGAGTGCCTCGTGTCTAAGTGTTGAAATCATCCTAGTGTGTTAAAATTATTCTATCCTACAAGTGCATGATCTTTGAAGATGTCTAATATGGATTTAAATGCAAGTCTCCACTAACTAAACATCACTTGGGGTTGTGGTGAGCTCAATGTCTTTGCTATGGCCCAATCTACTCTTGCCACATGTCCTATTTAATATGTAGTCTCCATAGTGATAGTCATGACTATTCAAAGCACACTTGTTACATTTCTTTTATCCACATGGTTCTATCTCCACCATCAATATCTAATCTTGCATATTGACTTGCAAGAACATCACGTGCCCACACAACTTTCCATTTTGTTGGTCTTGCAAGTGCATTGGTCCTAAATAACCACCATGTTACTTTATGCATGAATGGCCATGGAGCCATTCTCTTTATAAGATGGAAAATATACAACTCCATTGAGGCCTAAAGGATGATCAACAATTTAGTCTGTAGAGTTTCTTGTCACTAGATCACATGCATGTTGTGCTACAATAGATCAAACAAGTGTACATAAGGATTCCAACTTAGACATGAGAATATGAGACTCATGAATTCACAAACATAGAATGACATATTCACACAGCAACCACATTGAGAACTCTAGCCTGTACATAGACTGTCACATTTAATAACATCACAAGTGATGCACATAATGCACATCCACAAAATAATTATTTCACAATTTTTAACCTAAGTATATACTTCATCTAAACTTTTCTCAATTCCGTTAATCTTCAATATTCTTGAATTATAACTACAATTACCTATGGTATCAAAATTACTTATGATTATGTAGCTACATTTTGAATACAGCAGTTGCATTATCCTTTATGCTTTGATGGATGTCCTGTTTCAAAGCTCCCATTCAGCACAGGCTGGGAGGATGCTAGCAAAGGTTGTAGAGTCTGGCTTTACACTTGCCAGTTGCATTCGATTGGGAGTTTCTAAAGCCATTTCAACAAATCCATTTTGCTAATATCCTGCAATCAAGGCATTCCATGAGAACAATGCTCTTTGAGGCATTATGTCAAACAGTTCAGGTGCCTTGTCTATGCTTCCACAATTTTGTATATATCTTGCAATCATGGAATTCTGTCAAGCAGTTCACGTGCCTTATCAATGCTTACACATTTTGCCTACATGTCTACCAGGACAGTTGCAGCTACAACATGTGACAAAATCCCTCTACCGTTTATCCTGTGATGGATGTCCACACCCTGTTTCAAAGCTCCCATTTTCGCACAGGCTGGGAGGATGCTGGCAAAGGTTGCGGAGTATGGCTTTACACCTGCCAATCGCATTTGGTTGAGAGTTTCTAAATCCTTTTCAACAAACGCATTTTATGCATATCCTGGAATCATAGCATTACATGAGATCACATTTCTTTGACGCATCTGGTTAAACAGTTCACATGCCATGTCTATGCTTCCGCATTTTGCATACACTACCAGATCATTTCCAACTGTAATATCTGATAACAATCCACCTTGCATTATGCTTTAATGGATGTCTAAACCCTGTTCCAAAGCTACCATTTTGTCACAGGCCGGAAGTACAATGGCAAATAGAAACTGATCAGGTTTGAAATCTGTGTGTTGCGTATGGTGAAACGGTGATATAGACATCTTTAAGTATCTGTTGTGATTCAGATATCTGTTCTGACGCTCCTGTTTTATGCGATCAAGCGCTTACGAGGCCTCCACTGAAGTTCCGCATAGGAAGAAAATTTGAATTGGGTTAACGGGATCACCGTATGAACGGCAACAACGAACATCTGCCGACGGGAACTGCGAACGGGAAGTCGAAAACGTTAGCAGGGCCCCACATCAGCCACCTAGCTTAGAGTGTGATAGTTAATCCCAACCTCATCGTCCCTCGAACGGAAACAGCAATTTGTTCTTGGTGAGTATGGAACAAGAAAAGCTGCAGCTTCATGTTATGATGGTCCCTTGGCTTGCATACGGCCACATAGGGCCCTTCTTAGAGCTGGCCAAGAAATTGGGTGCTCATGGTCTCAAAATTTCCATCCTCTCCACTCCCCTCAATATTAGATGGATTAGGCAGAAGATGTCACTTGTACAACCCATTCCAGAAATCGATCTGCTGGAGCTTCCACTGCCCCCTGTAGACGGCCTGCCGGAAGGGGCGGAATCAGCTGCAGATCTAAAGCAAGAAGGCGACTTTGAACTTCTTGTAAAAGCCATGGACGAGTGGAAGAAGCCATTTGAAGACCTGTTAGGAACGGTTTCACCGGATTTTGTAATCCATGATATGACACAGTACTGGGCTTCTGGAATCGCTGCCAAATTGGGCATTCCCACCATTCTTTTTGTCATAACGTCTGCCGCCAGCACAGGTTTCGGTTTAGGCCATGTAGCCGCCATGACAGATAAGGGCATAACAGTTCCAGATCTGACAGTACCACCACCTGGTTTCCCCTCGGCCCATATCCGCCGTGCAGCATCTGAAGCCCACAAATTCATGTATTTCTTCGAAAAGAAGGAAGGGCACATCTACCCGGGAGAGCGATGGAGTATGTCTTTGAAGGGTAGTTGGGTGGTATTGTTCAATACATGCGTAGAATTGGAAGGAGAATACATGGACTACTTGCAAACAATCATCGGGCGGCCCGTGCTTCCCGTGGGACTGCTGATGCCCGATCTGCCGCCGCCACCGGCTGCTGACCGTTGCTTGGCCTGGCTGGATCTGCAACAGCCCTGTTCGGTGGTGGTGGTGTCCTTTGGCAGCCAATGTATTCTCAATACCCAAGAGCTCGGTGCGTTGGCGGCGGGCTTAGAAGAAAGTGGGTTTCCATTTCTGTTTGTTCTTCTCCGCCAGATGGCTGCTGAGTTGCCCCGAGGCTTTGTGGAGCGCACCCAAGCAAGGGGACTTTTGGTGACGGAGTGGGCGCCTCAGTTGCACATTCTCAGTCATACTTCCGTGGGAGCGTTTCTCACTCAGTGTGGGTGGAATTCAGTGACGGAAGGATTGAGGTTTGGGGTCCCACTTGTGACTCTTCCTCTACAGTACGAACAGGGCTTAAATGCTAAGCTCATAGCCCAGGAACTCAAGGTGGGGGTGGAGATCAGGAGAAGGAGGAGGATGATTCTCTTTCTAAGGAAGACGTCACAAAGGCTATTCGCAGGTTGATGGAAGAAGAGGAAGGCAGGCATATCAGATCTAACGTTCAAGAGATTAGTAGAGTCTTGAACAGCAACGGCTGCCAAATCTATTGACCAAACATCCACAACCTTGTTTCTTTGCTCAAAGAGAAAGCGTCTTGCAAGAGAGCTATTTGACATTTTTAATGTTAAGAATCCATATGCATTCTTAGATGGATATGTACTACCGCCTGCCGTCAACAATCTGCCCAAACGAAAATGCCAGCGTATGATCACAAAGTGTGAGCATTTTAAATTCTACCTGTTGTAGTATCTAGATGGATATGTTGAATCATATGCGATAAATAATGTGCTCAATAAATGTAAAGTGCCAGCATACGGATCCTATCATTACCAAAGTACTTTAGGTTCTTTCTATTGTATTATATATCATTATGTAAGCACTTTAGGTTCTTCCTATTGTATTATCTCTTGTTAGATTTTAATAGTATTTTAAGTTTGAGTTGAATGGATCAGCATTACATTTGGGAATCTTATTACAAGTTATTTTATTCTTTAATGTCTTTTTTAAGATTTTTTTATTAAATTTGTAAAAATAATATTAGTTGAGATTAAGTGGTTAGAGTATTCAAGTTTTATTTGAAGATTCTAGTTCAAATCTTTAAAGTGACAAATTTAAGATTAATTCTTCTAATTGATGATTTTAAATCTTCTATTATTTGACTTTACTTGTAATTTCTAAGTTCCAGAGTTTTATTTGTAGACTATCAAAAATATTTTTAAAATTATAATTATGAAATTTTCATGTAAAAGTCATTTCCCATCTAGTTTCCTACCCATTTTGAGGAGAGACCTTTCATACATTTTTGTATTGACAAATGATGTAGTTTTGTGCAAAATAAGGTCCCCTACCATTTGTCATCTACCTATCCATTACACATATCCCTATATGCTTACCACATACCTTATCCCCATATTCACATATTCCAATATATTCACTCTATCCATACATTTATGGCAACCAAACATGCATATACTTCCACCCACCCATTACCGACTCCAATTTGACCCATTTTCTTGTCATGGGCCCTTTAAAACTCAATTTTTAAATTGATATTTTTGCTAACTCTTGTAAATTTCTTTGATTTTTTTTAAATCCTTATATATCTAGCCATTCAATACATTTCTTTTCATATCCTTAAGTATCCTATCTACTTCAAACATTTGAGGGCACATCATTCACATTACAACATTTCAATTAAAGCAATAGAAGAAATATTGATTTACATAAGCATTGTGGGAGCATATGTATTTTTGGATATATATATTTTTTAAAGCTTATACACATATTTTTTTGGTTGACCTAGAAAATAACATTCATCAGATTTTGTATAGTAGAAAAATTATGTTGTAACCTACTAACATCACTTCTTGTTGGATTGTATGTCATTGTTAGAAAAAAATAGCATTCATCATATTTCATATAGGCTCAATGGAAATTTACATGAGGTGTTATATTTTGATGAAAAACTTACACATTACTAATGGTGATTGTATGGCATTATATTAACTATATAACTATATGGATTCCATACAATCATACATACAAATTTTTCAACACAAATTTTTAAGACCCAAAAAATAAATTGTGCTTTAATTTTTTCTTACTCAAAGTTCAAGGTTTGGACAAATATTCTTAGGTTTTTTGGATGTTTACAATGCAAGGGTGAGGTCCACTTTACTCTAGGATGCTCCTTTTGAACGCTCAAGGGTGATTCCACAATACTGGCTTACGCTTTTGGCCAACCTGACACTAAACTAATTTTTTTAACTAAATCTTCACTTTCGCACCTATAGCTGCTAAACCATGATGAATTTGAAGATGATGCTAACTATGATTTGTGAATTTTTTTTTCATAGATTCTAAATTTACTTTTTTCAAAAATTTTGGAATCGATTGCACTCTTTTTCATATCCTTCAAAAAACTAGTTTTTTAGTAAACACCATTTTGAGTGACACCTCACCATATAAATAACATAACTTTTTTTCCATGAAGGATTAAATTCTATTTTTCAAATTTAGATTTGTAACTATGATATCTAGTGCTTCCAATTGGTTTCTATATGTTTTATTAAATATTTTTCCTTAATTAAGTTTCAAGCAAAACCAAGCATAATTCAAACATAGCAAGACCAGATTTAATATATATTTTTGTATGTATCAAAAATTCAATTATTATTTGCTCATTGATCAAGGACTTCAATATCTAGTGCACTAATATTTTTCAAAAATAAAAATTGATAAGTATTTTTCCACATGTGTAGAATGTAGAGGTTGATTTTGGTGAAAAACCTATGCTTTAATCAAACTAAAAAAAAAAAAAAAAAATACATAACAAACCAAAACATATGTACTATATTCATTGGATAACTTGTTCGGTTGGACTACCATCATCCAGCCACCTATGAAGCCCCTCCATTTTCATCCTCAACTCAAGCTTCAAAGGGAAAATTTAGACTTTTCTCGGTGCCAGAGGGGGAGAGAGGAGCAAGGGGGTCTGCTTAACCCCAGTTCAAGTGAACCCTTTCCACACAACCCTTTCCTTTTTCTCGTGAAATGTGGGACCTAACATTTAATGGGTTCGCTCGAAGGGGGGTTCTAGTGAACCCCCTTTGGGTTTGCTCAAACCAAATGTTCGTTCGAACCCCCAAAAACCTTTTTTTTTGCATGGGGCATTTTTTTGGAATTTTCCTTCCTCACTAGAATTGTAAACCAATTTTGTGGAATTTACCCTCAAATCTAAATCTCCAAAAAAATGATAGGTAATCAAATATGTAAGGCTATGATACCATGTTAGATTTAATTCTTGAGCCTCATGTTGGAACATGTTTGTTGTTGCATCAAAAGCTTAACATGTTAATTCCCAATACAAATACCAGAGATAAATGGATCCATGAGAGACGATTAGTCCATGTCTCAAATCCGAAGGGAGACGCTAGTGATTAGTCCAACGATTCCCCCCCTCAGTATAACACAAAGAGATTTGAACCTACGACCACAACTCTAATATCACTTGTTGGAACATGTTTTTCATTATGCTGAAAGATCGACTTGTTAATGCTTGATACAGATTCCAGAGATAAATGGATCCACATGAGGCGGTTATTCCATGTCTCAAATCTAAAGGGAGATGTTGATGATTAGTCCAACACCTCATAGCTCTTAGACATCACCTACAACCAAAACATCTATTGCAAAAGAGAGAAAGTAATCGATTCACTTTGCAAGCTTAGAATTTTTATTGATCTAAAAAATATGAACTACACAATATACAATAATAAATCTTTATAATAAGGATAAAGAAATCCTAGATGAGACCCTAGGTGAGGAATAAATTGGATCACAAAATTTAGCCTCATCCTCTAAATTTTGATGAAAACCGACATAACCTAAGTTTATCATAAATATGCTAGTGTAAAGAGAACCTAAGAACTAATTAATATTTAATTAAGTAATTAATTGGATGATTATTTTTTTACTCCAATATTTGTGTGGTTGTTGAGAGATGTTATAGGTTCTTACATTTCTTTTCTTGTAATAAAAATAACATGATGCAATACATATAGCTAATTTATTTTTTAGATAAATTATGAGATTGCATGGATAGGTAATAGTATTTTATTAGATAAGAATGTAAATTTTGTTGCTTATTTTTTGGAACATTATGAAAGAATATGAATATAGAATTAAATTTCAGTTTAAAACATGGTATGCAAATGGATGTACAAATAAATATTATGAATAGGATTTTTGGATGATTATTAAGATGTTTATCAAGTTAAAAGATATGAAATTGGGATTTAATCTTACTACAATAAAAAAAAATCTTATAATAAATTAAGAAATAAAATTACTTGGTGGAATGCCATTTAGAGTTATGCGTGGCTAGAATCTAATGAATGTTTTAAAATTAAAAGAGTCACCATAAACCACAAGAAGAGTTTTGTAGCTAAATATTAAGTAGAGTATATCAAAGAATTTACATCAAGAAGTAAGACAACAATTAGTTAAGATGAATCACAAGTATAAATAGGATACTAATCAAATTTGGACACATAAGGAATATCAAGGAAGACATGAAGTGATACTTTACTTAAGGAAGGAAATATTTTCATTGGGGACACATAATAAACTAAAATAAAGAAAATTTCTCTATTAAATTATTAAGAAATTTGACTCAAGAAGTAGATATGATGTAGAAATGTCAATATCATGAAAGAAAATTACAATATCCCATGGTTGAGATTGACCAAGGAAATAGGTACCTATATAAAAAATAAAAGAAATTAATAGGTTCTTCATATTTGTTTATATCCTAGATTCTTTTGTTCAAGGCTAGTATATGTAGATTTATGTTGATTATAGAAGGATTCTCTTCTATATTTATTATATATTTATATGAGGTGTATTAAGTTTGTTTACCTCATATTCTCTCACATACATTTCAAAATGTCTTTCTTCCACTTATTAATTATTTTATTCTGATATACCTTTGTTATTAATAAATAATTCCTTTAATATCAATCCTATATTCTAGATTTTTAATTTATGTAATTAAAAATAAGTAATAAATATTCACATAAATTAAAAATACAATTTAAAGTAATAAATATTCATCCCTTCCTTTTAAAAATAAGTAAATGGTGTTGTAGCACCTCCTCTTGAGTTCCTACATTCATCTTCCACTTTCTTTCTCTTATTCCTACAAAGATTTTCCTCTTTTATTCAATATTAAATTAGGAAAATCCTCTTTTATGGGTGTCTTCCTATTCCTAGACATAGCTTTGAAGATTATATATTGATGTCCTCTTTTGACTCAAGGAAAAGGGATGTGGATCA